>JAJOOO010025989.1:0-11735 GCA_029582685.1 Solanum piurae
TCCCGGACGGATTCCCTGCCAACTGCCCAACTTTCAATGGCTGTAACTCGCTCATACGAACTCGGAATTGAGCAAACTCAACGGCGTTGGAAAGATCGTTCCACAAGCTTCGCACCCATAACTGGAACTAATCCTAACTCATCCTGAGCTGGAAGTTATGACTGCTCAAAGTTGGCCAAAAACCACTGATTTCCACACTTAGCCAAATTTTCCAGATTTTTAAATTCTTCCAAAAATGACTATTTCCAAATTCAAGCTTCTTCATAATCATTTTAAATTGTCGGATGTTACAGAAAACTTGTCGATGGACGCTACTCCCCTGTTATGTGCTGGAATTACTACTTATAATCCTTTGAAATATTTTGGGCTCGATAAGCCTGGAATGCACATTGGTGTTGTTGGTCTTGGAGGGCTCGGACATATGGCTGTTAAGTTCGCTAAGGCATTCGGAACCAAAGTGACTGTCATTAGTACATCTGCTAATAAGAAGCTAGAAGCAATTGAGTGGGCACAGATTCTTTCTTGATCAGTCGCGATCCAGAGCAGATGAAGGTGAATATAATAACTCGTTATCATTGAACTCTGTGATCATCTTATCTGAATGTTTAATCTGTTTGAGAGAGCACTTTTATTTAGTTGTGTCTTCACATACCTCTGCCTGTTCTTTTTCATGAGTAAAGCACGTGATTTTTTTTACTTTTGTTGACAATGGTGGTGTTGAGGTTTTTGAACTCACGACCTCTGCTTGCTCTGGTTCCGTGTAGAAGTGTGTGGCAATGTCATCTAAAAGCTTAATTAAGTTGTTATGCCAGTTTAACAATTTAAACACGAGAATGGGGGCTAACCTTTTGTTTATTCGTTTATTTATATACGAGCAGGCTGCAATGAACACATTGGATGGGATTATCGACACTGTTTCGGCGGTGCATCCTATTCTTCCATTGCTTATGTTGATGAAATCTCATGGTAAGCTTGTTATGGTTGGTGCACCAGAAAAATCGGTGGAGTTGCCCGTGTTTCCTCTACTTATGGGTAAGCAACTGCAAGATTTCAAATAATAAGTCTAACTAAAGTATACATAATGTAATGTGGTCCTTCATGGGACTCCGCGCATAGCAGAAGCATAGTGCACCAGGGTGTCTTTTTTTTAGACGTATATATAATGTTGAAAACAGGAAGGAAGCTAGTGGCTGGAAGTTGCATAGGAGGTATGAAAGAGACTCAAGAAATGTTGGATTTCGCGGCAAAGAATAACATAAAACCAGATATTGAAGTTGTGCCAATGGACTACGTGAACACAGCGTTGGAACGTCTTCTGAAATCGGATGTGAAATATCGTTTCGTGCTTGACATTGGCAATACATCGAACAAGAAATGAGAATATTAATTGCGCGGGGGGGAGGGGGTTTCAATTATGTAGCAGTGATTCTTTACGTAGATTACATCGTTTTCAGAGATGATTAATTAAATGTGTTTCTTGCACTTATCAAAACAGAAAAAGAATGTACATTTTGCCAATATTTAATCTATAAGAGCTATGAGAAAAGAGGTTTCTGAAACAGGTAGTGGGTACCGGCTCGCCGAATACTCATTCTTTCCTCGGGGATGACTTCTTGCTGACGTAGGATCCCGAGCTTGTTGGAAAGAGTTGCCTTTGTTTCATAGAAGAGGAGCAAGTGGCCTCTTCTTCATATCTGCTCTTCCTTATCCCAATGCAAAGCTCAGATTCATCTTTATACACCAAACGAACTCCAAATTTCCCCTTTTTTCCAAAATCATATACATGACTAATAAAATCTAACTTAATGCGTCCATAGTCATTTGGTGTTTTTCCATTTGCATTAGATGCATCCCATAAGCCACCAAGAGGTACCAACAAAAAATAAATAGTTTCGTGATCAGAATATTCTAAATTGTTGGATAAGGAAAATTGCTGGGTCATCGACGACATCCCATCATCACATAAGGGAATCAAATGAGCTCTGATGCAATCAATTCGTCCGCCAGAGTAACATACAGCAAACCCCAAGAACTTATCCGATACATACCAATTCTTAGGTAATGAGACTGTTATATTTTCTCCCATTCCCTGATGGTGAAACCAACTTGGGATATTCTCTGGCCAACTCGTAAACACTGTTAGTGACAAGGAATCTGAAGCACAGATGTCATGCTGCAATGATGAGATATTCTCTGGCCAACTCGTAAACACTCTTAGTGACAAGGAATCTGAAGCACAGATGTCATGCTGCAATGATGAGATGTTCTGAAACAACGAATTACATATCGAATCATTGGTCCAATCTGCATATATTGCGTCTAATTGCTGTGGAAATTCTGGCAGCTGTGTAAGTCTCTTACAATCTAATAAGTTTAAGTATTCAAGAGCACCAAGTTTGGATATGCTTTGAGGCAAATACTCAAAATTATTTCCCCCGAGATACAACATTTTCAAAGAGGATAAACATCCAATGTCTTCTCGCAGCTGTGTAAGTCTCTTGCAATCTGATAAGTCCAAGTATTGAAGAGCACCAAGTTTGGATATGCTTTGAGGCAAATGCTCAAAATTATTTCCCTCGAGATACAACCCTTCCAAAGAGGATAAACATCCAATGTCTTCTGGCAGCTGTGTAAGTCTCTTGCAATCTGATAAGTTTAAGTATTCAAGAGTACCAAGCTGGGATATGCTACGAGGCAAATACTCAAAATTATTTCCCTCGAGATACAACTTTTTCAAAGAGGATAAACATCCAATGTCTTCTGGCAGCCGTGTAAGTGTCTTGCAATCTGATAAGTTTAAGTATTCAAGAGCACCAAGTTTGGATATGCTTTGAGGCAAATGCTCAAAATTATTTCCACCGAGTTTCAACTCTTTTAAAGAGGATAAGGATCCAATGTCTTCCGGAAGTCCTCCATCTATTATATTGCAGTAGCTGAGATCCAGATATTCCAATGAGAGTAACCCTTCATTCACCTGAGGGAACACAAAGAACACTCCAGCTTTTGATTTTACTTTTCCAAAACTCAAACTTTTAAGCTTGTTCAACCGAACGATGGAAGACGGGGGACGTGAGATTAGAGTATCTCTAGCATCAAGCACCTTCAAGTTTTCTAAATCACCTATCTCTTCTGGCAAGCTTTTAAGTTTTGAGCAATGCGACACATTTAGCTTCACCAAACCTTTCAACTTACAAATGCTGCTTGGAAGAGATAATGGCAGTTCCCTTACTCCAAGGATTTCTGGAAATTTCTGTAATCTAGAGCAGAAGCTTACGTCCAAAGATTCAAGAGATTCCACATTAACATATGGAAACCTCTTAAGTTTTCTACAAGAAGACAAATTTAACTGCTTAAGTTTTTTGCAATACTTGAGGGAAGGATGAACTTCTTCAAGACTCCAACAATACTCTAGATTCAAATACTCTAAATTTGGCATCCCCTTGAAATTTGGTGTTCTCTTCAGGCTTTTAGAGTCACTTAGATCTATCCTTCGTAGAGACAGAAATTTCTGCAGCTATTCAAAACACAGAAAGAATGATGAAAAATGAGTAAAGTAGTAACAGACATGTTTATATTATAACTCAACGTGTGAAATGAGAAATTGTTTGATTTTACTTCATATGGAAACTAGTAAAATTACTTTAATAACATAAAATTTATAAAATAATACTTAAAGCTATTAGTATTTAAAACTAAAACACTATATTCTCTTACATACAAAATTACGTAGTAACAAACATTAATAATGTAAAGGAAAATGAAAATTATTGCATCTTATCATTTATCCTTAATAACATAAGCATAAATTAATGACTGTAAAAATACATACCAGGATCTGTAACATAAGCAATGATGTCAGTGAGTCATTCAACAGGAGCAAAGTACACAAATATTTAATTGTGAAGAAGAAGAAGAAGATTTTCAAAATTTTTGTTATTTTAAAATGAGAGGAAATCCCTCTATTTATAGACAACAAAGAGTTGTGTGAATAAATTTTTATTGTGCCTTATCGTAAAGGTTACAATTATTTGGAAAAGTTGCAACCCTTCGGAAAGGGCACAACCTTTCATGAAAATCATAACTTTTTACAAAAGTCGCAACTCTTCATTAAAGTCGCAACTCTTCATTAAAGTTGCAACTTTTCATAAATATCACAACTTTTCATGAAAGGGGAAGGATATTTTTTGGAAATAAATAAATTAAAAGAAAATTCTAGTTAGTGGTAGCGCCACGTATGCGGGCTTAAGATTCTCTTATATACATATATATATGATTACATGCTCAGAAACTAGATAAAAATCATCATATATCTTCACAATTAAATATATATATATATATATATATATATATAATTTAAGTCAAAAGTTGAATTACGAAAATATCATTTAGGTATTAATTTATTTTCTTGAAATTATTTAAAATATTATTTTTCATTTAATATTTATTTTGGAATTCAATGAATTTTGACTGTTCGTACTATTGTAATTAATACTCCAATTTCCAAGACTTACAATTCAATCCACATTATTAAATTGCAAGTAATTATTAGCAAGAAAAAATCAGTAATATTTACATCTTTCACGTAGTAATAGTGATGATTTTTCATAATCATAGTTACTATGAATTTTTTAATAATTAATCATAATGATTTTCCATTATACATTTAATATATTTGAATTCTTTTACATATTTTATCCTTGGATTACAGTTTTATTTCTACATTACATTTAAATGTTATAAATTGTTTGATAAATTTAATAGTAAATAGTAAATCATCATATTAATATACATAAATTACAACTAACTCATCATTATGTAAATGTATGTAACACCCACTAATTATATTCATTATGTTTTTTACTCTCATCTCTCATCGATAATCTCAAATGGATCAATAATATATTTATGACAACTCTTTGTGTTCCTAAATTCTATCCTATAAATAGTGACATTTGACACAATAATGTACCCACTTAAATCAATTGAAAAAATATATGAGAAAATAACTATGCTCTCTTCTCTTGTCTCTTTTTATTTGTTTAGTTTAACATTTATGTTTCTTGTTTGTTGTTATTGTACAACTTTCTATTGTTGTGTTGTTATTATTATTGAGAATTTGCCATGGTTTGTTGCTTTGTATATATAAGTCTATCATGGGGTATTTTAGTATCCTCATTTGAATTTGAATTTGTGCAATAGTTAGTTATTTTCACTTTATGCACTTTTAGTCAATTTTATAGTTAAAAGTATTTTTTTAAATTAGGAAGATATCTGTAGTTCCTATCGAAACAATGATGAATTTTGCAATGCCCAGTTTGTCTTGATTTCCGATTGATGAACAAGAAGGAAAATTGAACAATTGGATTTTGGACTCGCCCCCAGCTACGTGTCCTTTGGACCCTTCTCCCGCCCGCCACCAGTGGAAGCAAGCTAGCCCCCTATGTTGGAAAGTTGGGGGAAGAGTGCGTTTCCATCGCGAAAGATTCAATCCAGCCACAGGTTCCCCTACGGCTACCTTGTTACGACTTCACTCCAGTCGAAGACCCCACCGTGGTATGCGACAATAAGACCACCAAAGGCCTTTGTGGCACTAGTGTGCAACAGAAGTCATGGGTGATCATTGGTCTGATGCTTCGGGTGAAACCAATTCATACAAAATTTATATGAAGTATTTTGGGATAAACATGCAATGCACGTTCTCAGATCTAGTCATCATCATCATATTACTATAAGTGGGAACAAAAAAAGTTAAAAGTTGAATTACGATTTTATCCCTATTATAAATTAAAATGTTATAAAAACATTTAATTATTTAATTTTAAATAGTATAATTTTAATTAAAATGTTAATGACTTTTGCACTTCCTTAAATTAATTCCTCATTAAAATATCTAATTTAATAATATTTATCATTTATAATCTATATGTATATTTAATTTAATCATCATATCATATCATCATATATACAAACAAAATGACTTTTGCACATCCTTAGCTTAATTCCTAATTAAAATATCTAATTTAATAATACTTATCATTTATAATCTATATGTATATTTAATTTAATCATCATATATATAAACAAAAAGAGTTAAAAGTTGAATTATGATTTTATCCCTACTATAAATTAAAATGTTATAAGAACATTTAATTATTTAATTTAAATATTAAATTGTATCATTTTAATAAAAATGTTAATAAATTTTTCACTTCCTTAGATTAATTCCTAATTAAAAAATCTAATTTAATAATATTTATCATCTATAATCTATACGTATATTTAATTTAATCATCATATCATATATATCCTTCATTATATTAAAAGGTTATAAATTATTTAATTAATTAAATACTAAAAATAAAATTATAACATTCACCCAATGCTTAATAACATGTTCAGGTTCAAAACAAAATTCTACATGTTTAGATAAACAAAACATCAAAACATATCAAATTCTTCACTACGTTAATTTAAAAACAATGAACATTTAAAGGAGACTACTTTTTAAATGTTGTCATACTAAATGTTAATAATAGCTAAAATAATGATAGGAAATAATAATTTATCTCATTTTACAAGCTTTCCAAAATTAGTTTCTACATTTCGAGAATGATTATAAATAATTAAAAATAAATAATAGGTATATAATTTAATAAAATAATTACTCTAAAAACTTGCAGTAGCTTATGACTTTATATGATTTTCTATAGCACTAATATTATAAGTTCAAAAATATAACATCTCGCAAATTGAAAGAACTAACAAAAGCTAGAATTAGAAAGAGTGATTTTTGGAAATAATAAAAATCTGAAAAAATGCTTAAGTTTGAATTTTTGGTCAACTTCAAATGACCACAACTCCTAGCTCAGAATGAGTTAGGTGTGTTTCCAGATATCGTAGGAAAGATCTTGGAATAATATTTCCAACGCCGCCGAGTTTACGCAATTCCGAATTCGTATCAGTGAGATATGCCTATTGAAAGTTGGGTTGTTTGGATAAGGAAAGCCCAATCCGGATTTTAGAAGGACATTATGGTCTTTTCACCACCCAATTAATTAATTTCATTTTTGGTAATTAAGTTGGGGTCTAAACCGATTGAATTCAGTTTACGCTTTTGAGAAACAAGTTAGGATTATGAGAGAAGAGAAAAGAAGAGGAGAAGGAGCAAGGAATCGTCAAATTCTTAAAACTAGGCTCGTGGATTTCATCAAGGGGTGATCCTTAAGGTATGTGAGTCCACACAACGTTGGGTTTGTTCACCCACGCGCCAAACATGTTTTATTCAGTATAATTTTGTCCTAAAAAAGATTGAGAATTGATGTTCTTGAGTTGTATTCTTGAATTCCTTTCGTTCTTGAATTTGGGATGAGATTGAGGAGTTCTTGAGAGTTTAAGATCAATTATTAGAGTTGCTTTGAATTAAATTCTTGTGTATATGTTGTGGGTACCTGAATTTAAAGAGAGATGGAGAAAAAGAACCGAGTTTAGGCAAATAAGGGCTAGAAAATGAAGAAGGAACAAGTCGGTAGAATCTGGGTACCAGGTCCGCAACGCGGACCTGTTCCTCAGATTTGGAAAATCTTTCCTCACGTCGCGGAGCAGTCACGGACTGTTCTGCCACAAAAATTATTTTCGCGATCAAAAATTTAAATACACCTCCGCATCGCGGACCAGTTTCCAAGCAGTGATTTCTTGATCTTTTCTCATGTTTAGCTATCTAAAATCACTTCTAAATATAATGAGATCTTCCCTATCACAAATAACAATCCTTGAATCCATAATTCAATTCAAGGAAAGTTAAGAGTCAAGTCAAGAGAAGTTAAGATCCAAGTCGAGAGAAGTTAAGAGTCAAGTCAAGAGAAGTTCTTAGATTTTTCCAAAAGTCTTTTACAAACGTTTTAACTTTGTTTTACGACTTGAGTTTTGAGTTGAGTAAAGAGTAAAGTTTGAAGTTCATTTCTTCAAAAGAGTATATCGGGACTATGTATTCCCAAAGAGTAAATGTTTTTTTTTAAAGAAGAAAGGAAACCTTGATTTCCAAAAGAGCCTTTGAGCTAGTTTTCAGTTAAAGAGTAAATGTTTTCACATTTGAGCAAGAAAGGAAACTTTGATTTCCAAAAAGAGCCTTTGAGCTAGTTTTTAGTAAAGAGTAAATGCTTTCACAATTAAACAAGAGAGGAAACTGAGATTTCCAAGATAGCCTTTGAGCTAAGTTTTGAACAATTATCTCAAACTACAGAAAGAAGTTATGTTTTTAAACATAAAGAGCTAGTATATTTTGGGAGTAGAATTGAGCACCGATATGGGGGAGAGTTTAGAAAACTCCGAGCCGCCATAAACCATGTAGCCATCATGGGTAGAATAGGGTCATACTTTGTAGATAATTCCTTTAGTGCTTTTTTAGCATAAGACTAGTGGATCCACTTAGTAGTTCAAGTTTTATACCCCCGACAATGTATAGGACGGCCCTGGCAGCATGAGGCAAAACGTTGTATCATCACGATAGCTCTTAATTGATGGTTGTCGATTAAATAAACTCCCACAACAGTATTTTATATTTTTATATACATCAGAAATATTTGTATTTTCATATACAAACAGAGTTCATATTGTATGTTTGCATACATACAGAGTTATTATTGTATTTCTAAATACACAGAGTTGAAAATCATGTTTTAAAGTTGTTTTTTGTACTGCTTTTATTTACACTGCTTTATATTGAAATCAGTTCAGTTCAGTTTAGTTCAGTTGAGTCAGGTAAGCTCTTCAGTTCCTTTCAAGCTTTTGTCTTATTTTAGAATTTCCCTCGCATACTCGTACATTCAATGTACTGATGCCAGTTGGCCTGCATCTTCTTATGATGCATGGAGACACAGGTAACCAGGATCAGCATCCAGCGCCTCGTTGATCCAGTTGAGCACTGAGAGTCAGTTGGTGAGCCTTCTAACTTTTCGGAGGATCCTTTTTTTTGCTTTCAATATTTTAGTTCATTAGGATGTCATGGGTCTTGTCCCGACATCCATCTCAGTTGTTTAGAGGCTTCATAGACAGAGTTAGTTGATGTTAGTTCATGAGTCTTTACTTTCCCTTTTCAGTTAAGTTGAGACTTGAGTTGCCACTTTGGCAGTGAATGATATTTATTACATTCTAAGTTATTATTGAGCAGTTCAGTTTATTTTTTTAAAGTATATTTATCTTGAGTAAAGTCTTTCGCTGAGTAATTAAGCCAGGGCAAGGGTTCACATGGGACCAGCAATGATTCTCGAGTGCCGGCCACGTCCAGGGTGTATGGTCGGGGCGTGACAAAAGATACTTTAAAGAAATAAAAATAATTTCAGAAAGAGTCTTTTTCACTACCCAATTAACTACACATACGTACAATGTATGTTATTTATTTATGTCATTTATTTAATTAATAAATTATATTATCTTGAGCAGTAGTTATAAAAAATTTGTAGAAATCAAAGAGTTGACTTTTCATTATTCAATACAGATTATTATATTTGTCACTTTCCTCCATATATCAGCTCACACTTTTGCATTACTCTTCTTTTACTCAACATACTTCCTTATTTATGTTTAGTTAAATATATTCTACTGATTTTTTCTTCTCTTCCTCTTATTACAATTTTACATTTTTCTTTCCAATTTATTGATACTATTTTTCCTAATTTTGTCTTTCCTTTTTTTAATAGAAGTTATGTGCAATCCATATTATAATGCAAAAAGAAAAATTGACTTTATAGTGTTTTCAAAAATATAGATATAATTATTGTTATGCATTTCAAGTTTTCTTTATATATATACTATTGAATGTTGGTGTATAGATTGAAAGTTTCTCAATTAATTGCAGGGATTATTGTGAGCTATGATTGATTAAACTCAATAGAAATACATATTCTTATTATGCTTATAGTTTGAAATTTGAGGGTATCTGTTTTGATTTCTTATCTTATACATGTTTTCCAATTTATATTGCAATCAAAAAAAAATTAAAAAAAAAATATACATAACTTTATAAATATAGACATATATTATGCAATCATATAATATGGGATATACGTCTAATGACGTGTCTAGATAATCCTACTTTTAAAAGTAGAAAGCTCTAATATGCAAAGTTGAATTACAATATTTCCCTCCACCAAATTAATATTTTATTAAATATCTGATAAAATCATAATATTTTAATTACATAATTTTTCTTAATTATTATTATATGTTAAAAGCTCTTACATCTTCTCCGAACTATTGTTCATTGTACCTTCCATTTTTAATATTATCTATCCCTATCTTTTCACATGATCTGCAGTCTTTCTATAGAGTCCATAATCCACCATGGAGTTTTATCCACATTTGAATTTCTTTCTTAATATTTGCATTTCATCATTTCATTTTCTTTATGCTAAGTTTTATCTATTGGTTTAATCTTTTCTCCCAGGTAACAAAATCATATAATGCTAGCAAGGTAGCATGACTTAGTTGGTCCAAGACCCTTCCTTGTATAGCTTGGACTTGCATGATAGTATGCCTTCCATGGTAGCATGGTCTAGCCTAGTATGGTGCTATTCCTTTGGTAGCTTGGTCTAGCCTAATAGGGTGTTATTCCTTGGTAGTCTAGAAATGATGAATAGTAATCATTTAAGTATGATAGCCTAAAGTGGTACTTAGTATAGGTAGGATTATGGGGTCTTATCCATGCATCACACAAGTATGACTTGAAACTACTTATTAAGTGTTCTCTTATATGTTGTATGCTTATCTTGGATTATTGCTATAGTTGCCATCCTTGATATGTTGACTAAAGGTGAAGGTTCCCTTGTTTACGAGAATTAAGCTAAGGATGAGATCATGAGATGGTAAGTATGATTATGATGACCAAAGGGGATACTTAGCATGGATGGATTATGGGGTCTTATCCATGCATTGCACAAGTATACTTGGAGGTTACTTAATTATGAAGTGGTTTTCTTATGATATGAAGGTCTAAGTATTGACAATATATATATGTGCTGAATTTTATAGTTTTTATGCAAAACAGTATTATCCCTTCGATTGAAAAAACAAAAAAAGGCATAGAAGAATGGCAAGCAAAAAAAGGAAAACAATATTTTGATAAAGAAAAACAAATTATTACTAATAATATTGCATAAGCAACAAAGTTAAAAATTGAATTACTAAAATAATCTTTAATTGCTGATTTTATATATATATATATATATATGAAGAATCTTATTTATTTTTAATTAATAAGCTATTTTTTCATTACTTATAAGTTGTAATAATCTAAAAGTCATTATTATTACTCTAATCGTTCAACTGTTCTATTACTAACTAATGAGGAGAAGCCCAAAACGTACTATCATAACTATTCAAACATTTCATAGTTAACAATGCTAAAAAAAAAAGAAATTTAAAAGTCACTATACATAATAGTATAAATATATCTCATGTTTTTTTTCCTTCCAAATTCAGAATTAGCATTTCAATTTTCTTTGTTTATTCTTAAGATTTTTGGTTGTGCTTATGTGTTATAGGTTCTTTTCTTTAACTCTCTCTCTCTCTCTCTCTCTATATATATATATATATATAGTTATTTTATTTTTAAAAAAAGGGTACAAATATTAATACTAGGCTATATTAGTATAAATAAAAATGATAGTATTAAAAGAGGATGTCTTATCTAATGATATTATATTAAAGACTACTTATCATATATATTTAATGATAAAAAG
>JAJOOO010025990.1:0-15196 GCA_029582685.1 Solanum piurae
GATGGATCATCGTTTGTGGATGTATAATATGCATTATGAAACTGGTGCTGGTTTGAAACCTGAGTTTATTGACGGTGTTAGAGATTTTATTGAACATAAAATGACTCTTGACATTTTCAAGAATAATGGATTGGTTAGGTGTCCTTGTAGTGCATGTAGGTGCTTAAATTTTTTAAAACCACATACAGTTATAGTTCATTTGTACCGTAATGGATTTAAGCCTAGATATTTTGTATGGATTGATCATGAAGAAAGAGATGGATTGGATGATATGTTTTATAATTTGATGCCTGTGGATGAATATAATATGCTTGCACCATGATTAACGCTATCAAAGATGCTTCATCCAATACTAAGCATCATCGATCGTTCAATAGTAATATAACCCAACTAGTGAGTTGGGGTCGAGTCCCAAAGGAGTGGTTCATAATCGAGAATCAATAGACAAGTAAGAATATGCTCAAGTTAATCATAGCTAAACATATTTATGAAGAAAAACATAATTCAAGTTTGGGGTGACACAAGTGTCAAATATCAAAGGGGGTTTGTTTGTATTATCAACTAAAACAACAAATATCACGAAAATACGAATATAGAGACGGGATTCTTGGGATATGATAGGATTATGGGCTAAGAAATCGAGTAATTACAATTAATCGTAAACATCTGCAAATCAGTTAATAAGCTAGACTTTAGTGGCGATAAACTTTCTCTCGAATCAAATTGGTTTCTCTCGAACACCAATAAGCGGCAATGAAGCACAACCTTCGCTTTAGTCCATTCACTCTCTCGAGCTGAATTTGTGGAAAAGGGTTTAGGATTCACTCTCTCGAGCTGAACCCATGACAACCCAATACCCACAGACCGTCGATTCAATAATTTTAATTTTAAAACCTCTCTCTCTCGAGAAAGCAAAAAATATGAAGTTAAGATTGTATTTGCAACTACAATCCATTAAATCCAACCACAATTGCTGAAAGAAATCACTTTTAAACAACAAATAAACTATCAATTAACAACACCCAACAATTTTATCAACCCATAATCACATAATCACACCCCAAGAATTGGGTTTTAGCTAGACATAGTAAAAAGATAGAAATCGATACCGAAATGTGTTTTCATCAACTGGGTACGATTAATATTGTCTTTACAAACATCTAAGATGAAGAATCTTCAATACCCACTTCCAATTTCTTAGAGATGGAAATATTCAAATCTTCAAAGCTAAGGAAATATTGTCTCTCTACTAAGTTCTAAGTTCTAAACTTCAAAAACTGAATAATACTATGATATGAGATACTAAACAAAAAATATAAACAAGTATTTATAGTTGTCACAAAGTGTGCTGCGAAGGACCATTCGGCGCAGTTAGTTGGGATCGTCGATCCACTCGGTGATTCGCCCTTTGGTCATTTGTATCGCTTTTTTGCTTTTTCCTTCAGCATCCTTGAGGTCATGTAACTTTGGGCGATATAGCACTGCATCGCAAACCGTTTGGCGACTCGCCGACTGCTCCTTTCTATCACCGACTTGATTTTCTCCTTCAGGGCTTTGCACACTGGAACATTAGGCGAGACCAAGGCCATTCGGCGACTCACCCAATGGTTTAGGCGATCCTCAGGCTTTATTTTCTTCGTTCTTTCAGCTGCCTTGTTCCTCTTTGCTCAATAGTGTCCATGCTTTGTCCCTAAGTCCAAATACCTGAAATTCAGGGATTTACATTAGTTATTGAGACAAAATATGCATTCAAGGACACTAAATCTATTAAAATTAAGCCCTACATAAGTCCAAATCGTGGACTCATCAAAACCTCCAACTTAAACTTTTGCTTGTCCTCAAGTAAAACTCAAGTTCTGCAGTTCAAAAAGGATGTCTCAAACAGTGCTACACAAGACTCAATCATGAATGCACAAAAAAAGACTCAACTTACTCATGCAAGGATCAAATGTGCACTCAAAGTTTCAAGTTGTGACTCACCATTATCAAAGAATCTCAAGCTCACAATACTTGCTTCAAATGCAAGTTCAAGCTCAATAAAGGAAATCAAATGCCCTCACACAAAGAATGATTCCATATTCACACACAATGGTTCACAATTTTAAGGCTCCGGAATCAAATGCAACGCTCACACTCACAAAGATGAACACAATGCATGACTTCACCCATAGGTTTTCCCTTATTTTCCAACCAACGTTTATTTCAGCTCACTCAAGATAAAAAAAGGTCTTTTCAAGGCTTGTAACGGGGCTGAGTGCAAAGGTATGGTCATTTAGGCTCAATGACTATAGTACTCATGAGATGTGGTGTAAACAACACTTCATTTCCTTTTCTTCATCATTCTTCATTTGTGCTCACAAGTCATCCCATTATTCACTTTCCATGAATTGTTGGAAACCCCATTTTTTTTGTATTTTCACAACTTTATTCCACAACTTTTTCATTCTTTTTCTTTTTCATTCTTTTCTTCTTTTTCTCTTTTTTTTTTGTATGGAGGGGTTCCATTTTTCTCAAGACATGGGTAAAAGGGGACTTTCTTGCACTCCTTGATTTACCTTCTCTTTTCACCACACCCCCAACTTAGGCTTTTGACCTAAGTTGGCTATTCAAACAAATCACAATTCATGAGGATTATGGGTATTGGATAAAAAAATGTTATGTTTTCATCAAGTTTCTTCCAAGAAAAGGTTTAGGCTCAAAGGGTGTTCAAACTGGGTTCACACACTCACAAGGTAGGCCACAAAAAGAGGTATAATGTAAAATTGGTTCACACTCTTTAAATTTGCCTAAGATCATCTCAAGAGTTCACATTACTTAGTCAATCGGACCAACGGGGCAAATTCTAGGTGTCATCACCCATGGTTCACGGTAAATTCATCACACAAGGCATTGACACCAAAGTCAAAAAAGACTCCACACTTTCGCTAGTGTGCAATGTTCATCGCAAGAGACTCAATTTGATACTTGGCTAGTCACAACGAGATGCAAAGAGTTCACATATTGACTATGCAACTTCACTTGGCCTCATCGTAGCCGCACATTCATTTTTGTTCAATTATGAGCATTGTTCAAGTCATCGGTATTGATCAAAACCGATACTCAAATTTGTAAAAGAACAGCCATATTCAACACAAACAAGAGGTGGCAATTTTTTTTACTTTTTTTGGAAGGGTAAAAAATCATTTACAATTAGAAACAAGGAGCCACAAGCTCAAATATCCACAAAAGCAGTGTAAAACACAAGATAAAGCTCAAAACCCAATTATATAGACAAAACCAATCAGGTCACAAAAGGTGGGCCTCACCCCACCACAAATAAAACATTTGTCCTCAAATGCAAACAAAAGTATCCAAAAGTCAGAAAGTAAGACAGAGAGGAAGATAAAGAAAGGGTCTAGTCTACACAATTGCTCCATCTGTTTGGGCATCAGTGCCCGGTGCATCACTCTGATCCTGGGTCTCAGTACCCGGAGTCACCTAAAAAAAATAGCAGTGCTAGACCCACTAGGAGCTGCCAAGGGTGTATCCGCCAAAAAGGTCTGCACAACTGCATAGAATCCTCGGGTCCATGAACGAATATAGGGGCCTCGATGAGTAGTCTTTCTGTCAGAAATGGGCTTCTTGTCTTTGCCTTTATCTCCAGATGGAGGTTCTTGTCTTACCTTCTTGGGGGGGGGGGGATTTGACTTCCCTTCATTTATTTTGAAATTTCGTGCTCTTATATTTCGAGGTGGCATGATTCTCCTAGCAACTTTGGGTCTAGCCATGTGGCGAGTCGCTTAGTGCCTTGGAGACCTCAGACTTCTTGCTGAAAGTTACAAAACCCAACATCAATTAAAACATGAAATTAAAGGCAAGATGGGGACTTTCGATGCACCGTCGAATGGTTCGGCGAGCTCGACCCAGCTCGCCAAATGACCCAATGTGCCTACTTTCAACCCATCTTCTCTAATTCAACCCCACAACCCCTGAAAACAAAATCAAAGCATGCACAACTCAAATTAAGACTAGATCCATAGCACCCATTAACTTGAGATACTCAGAATTCTCCCAGTTTTGCCGAAAGGGTCTCAGGGGTAGCATATAGAGGGCGATCAAGAGTACTTTCAGCGAGTCCCCGAGTGAGTTCGGCGACCAATGACTTCTCACCAAAAGTTACAGTCTCATCCAATTGGACTTGATATTAAGGGCGAGATGGATATTGGAAGAAATGCTGAACGATTCGGCGTGCTCGACCCAGTTCGCCAAATGCCCAACGTGCCTATTTTCAATCCATTTTATCGAATTCAATCCCGTAAACCTCAAAAGAAAAATCAAAGCATGCACTGATGAAATTCGATCAAGGCCCATACCACCCATCACCCCGAGATACTCAGATTTCTCTCGAATTTGACGCATTTGGCCATTTGACGATATGTGCTCGTAAGAGTGGCATCACCCACTCTGTTATTGAGCAAATTTTTGACATTTAGCACAAACGTGGGCTACTCAGACTTCACCCACTTAATATAAAAACACACAATCAAGACCCAATGAGATTTCATTCAATTACAATCATAACAAATACGGGAATTTGACGAGCAAAACACTACGGGCAAGATTTTCAAATTGAAATAGGCATGTAAACATTCTAATCCTAGCAGAGAGTCCCAGAACACATCAATAAGATATGATTATTGCAAAAGAGTACGAAATATTCTAATGTAAATTCTGGGTTTGGAGAACTAACCTTCTGTGTCGATTTAAATATAATTGAAATGCTAGGCGGCAAAGAAATCCAACTCCGAGCACAAATCGACCAACCAAAATACTAGTGGAATATAAGAATATTGGAAATACTACCTTGGTGTGAATTTATGAAGATTAAAAGCGAGGGAAAGTGAAGAATTTCAAATTTTAGGACCTTTGGCCATTATAAACCATCCAGCTTGCAACCATTCGGCGACATTAGCCGCACTCGCCGATCCTGTCGGTGGGACGCCGAATGGTCATTTACCTCGCTGAGTATTACAGGGCATTTAGTCAAAGTGAAAGTCCAAACGAAGATTTTCATCGGGGTCGCCAACCTGTTCTGCGATTCGCTGAATGGAGCTATTAGCTCGCCAAACACAATTTCTGCACACTCTCGACACTATAACCTGTTCATTCAAGACACCGTTATTTCTAAAACATACAAAAGCATTTAATGCCACTAGGCAACCCCTTGTTTTGTTGCGGGTGGAGATTGGGTGACGCATAACCCATGAGGTTCTCGAGCAGCTGGACAGCTCTGGAATGAGACCAAATCATCCGCTTCATTCCATCAATGTCTTCCTTCATTCCTTTCAGCTCTTTATCTTGCTCATTCACTCATTGGAGAATGATTGAGGGCATTCCCTCAAGGCGTTTAACCTCATTGTCCTTGAGACCTCTTCACTCATGAGGAGGGATGTATTTATCCTTCCTCTTATGCTGGGCTTTAATCTTCACCATCTTTTTGGCCAACTCATCCATCTGAGTCATTAGGGCGGCCAATATGAAGTCCTTTTCTACTTCTTGGTTCGTTTCAGCCATTTGATTAAGCAGTTTAGCTGCTATCACATATGGCTGTTTCGCAATGCCTCATAGAGTGAGTTGGTCGACCAACCTCTTATTTCCAGGACCAAGACTTCTGTAGAAACAATCAAGGAGAATTATGTCGGGAATGTCATGACTTGGGCATTGATTGATCAGTTCATTAAACCTTTCCCATGACTTGGGGATCCGTTCACCTTCCAGTTGCTTGAAGGTGAGGATACGATCCCAGAACATCATTACCTCCAATGGAGGAAACTCCATTGGCTTCCAAGTATAGCTCGCCATTCTCATTTCCTCTCTTTGGATACAAACAAACTAACAACACAAAACTAAAGATTAAGTGAGTAACTACGACTAAGAAGAACAAAAAATCTACTATTCTAAAAATTCTCAAATAACACCACTCCCCGACATCGGTGCCATTTTGATGTTTTGCGTAATCAATGGTACAATTTCCAGTATGAGTGTCTACAATCGTGTAATAGTATAGTAACCCAACCAAGGATTGGGGTCGTGTCCCAAGGGAGCGGTTTTGAGAATTAATAGAAAAATAAAATTTGTTCTAATTAGTCATAGCTAAAGACATTAACGATTAAAAACATTGTAAATTAAAGGGGGACACAAAAGTGTCAATTAACAATGGGGGTTTTGTCACTAGTAAGTAAAAATAGCAAAATAAACAAAGATTTCTAAATAATGAAAGAGGATTCTTGGAATGTGACCGGACTACGGGTTAATCTAAATTGTAGGGTACATGTTTTCGATAGAAAATTTATAGATTAATCGTGACTAAGCTAAGCTTTACGTGGGAATAAATTCTCTCTCGAGTAACTTACCCCATTTCAAATGGGTTCCTCTCGGACACCTACTTGCCGCATGAAGACCAGCCTACACCTTACCCCACTCTCTCTCTCTCTCTTGCTGAGTGTTAGGATATGGAACTAGGGTTCACTCTCTCGAGCTGAACCTCATGTCAACCCACTTCTTAGGCCATCAATCTAGTAGTCTTGGTTTCGCAACTTCTCTTTCGAGCAAGCCAAAAATACATAAATAAACTTGTATTTGCAACTACAAATTTGTTAAATTCATCCACAACTACTACATGAAATCACCATTAAACTACATCTAATCTATCAGCAAGCAAGACCCAACAACAATCTTAACTCATATTCACTAAACCACACCCCAAGAATTGGGGTTTTTAGCCACACATCAAGAGATATAAATTTATACCTAAATGAGCTTGCATTCAAATGGGTATGAAGATTTAAGTCTTGTTACAGGCCAAGAATGAAGAATGCAAGAGACCCAAGTTCAAATCCTTAGAGATGAAACCCCTTTCTTCTTCAAGTTTCAAACCCTCTCAAACTCAAAGCAATAATAAACAGTACTAAAAATTATATTAATTGTTCCACACTAAAAATCTGATACTAAAATCTAATCTCTCAACGAGTATTTATAATTTTCAAAAATCTGTGCTGCAGCGGATCATTCAGCGACATTAGTTGGAATCACCGATCAACTCGGTGATTCACCCTTGAGTGTAGTTCATCGCTTTCTTGCACCATCCTTCAACATCATCGTGCTCTGGGTCATTGGGCGACATGGTATTGCCTTGCGGAATTATTCGGCAATGCGCCGATTGGTTTCGTTTTCGCCAACTTGATCATTTCCTTTAGGGCTCAGCATACTAGAAGAAAAGGCAAAGTCAAACCCTTCAGCGACTCGCCATGTGGACTCGACGATCCTCAAGCCTTTATTTCTTCGTTCTTTTCTGCCCTTTTTGTTCCTTTTTGTGACGTTGTGTCCATGCTTTCCTTCGAACTTCAAATACTTGAAACTTAGGTATTTTCATCAGATATTGAGATAAAATAAGCATTTGAGGACATAATTTTTATTAAAATATTGCCCTAAATGAGTTTAATTTGTGGACTCATCAGGGAGCCTGTGCATCCGCTATAGTGGGAAGTATGGAAGACTCGACATCCTGCTCAACCTGAATCTGCTTAATATCTTCGGCCAAATCTGCACTTAAAGGCGGGAGGTCAACCTGTGGTCCCTTCCGCAGTGCCGCGGGATTAGCATCATCTTTATTGAGGCCGACGTCCACATTCTTGATCACCTATGTCAGCCTATCACAATGCCAAATGGGCACCAAAGCCTCCTTGCATAGATGAAATATAAGAAAAGGGAAGGGAAAAGTAGTGGTGGTCTTAAAGGCCCTCTCATGAATCTCAGCGATCAGAATCCATGAGAAATCGAGGTTAAGGCCCACCATAATAGCTACTAACATCACATCCTTATCCCATGTCACAACGTTGTCCGCCTGTTTAGGGGACAATCTAGTATGCACAATGGACCAAAAGAACTTCGTAGCGAAGCTCAGAGTTTCCTTTCTGATAGGAAATGTAGTTTTTCACACCCACTCGATGCTTTTCCCATCCTTAACAATATGACGAGCCATCCATCTTAGTGAAGTCTCTCTCTACTCGACATCCATCTGAAATGCCCCATTCTGAAAAACCCACATCATGTAGTCATACTTTGCTGTAATAATCGGTAGAGTGTGGGCTGGACCGTAAATGAAACAATGAATAGTGGTCTCGAAGATGTTGACGGAAAATTTCCACACCAAGGTAGCATGTAGTGAGGGCTGAGCTAGTGACCTAGCCCATTTAGGCATAACATTGCGAACAGTGGTGGCGTATGAGTCGTAAAACTCGCGGGTCATCTACTCACTGAACTTGCCCGGACTCTGTGCCATCCAATCACACTTGTGCCGCTTGAAAAACTCCTCAATGACAGGAACATTATGAAGGCTAAGTACCCGACACTCTTCAGTAATAGTCCTAGCCTGTTTCTACTGCTCATTCCGATACTGCCCATCGTAGTATATCTGGAAATGGCCATCAACACACCACCTATTTGGCTCGGTGGACAACAAAACATGGAGCATAAGAATTCTTGGCAGGTCATGAGCCTCTCCAGAGCTAGTGGCATCGGAGGCAGAGGCTGGTGTGCTACTGGAACTTGAGCCAGAATGCGACTCCTCAGTATGCTGGGCCCCCTCCTCAGAGTGAGGGGGACTATGGGAGTGGTGGAGGAGGGATGCTCCTCGTCAGAAACAACCATTTGCCTTTTCTGGCACCTCATGGTCACAGGGGTAGTGGGGGAGCCTCTTGTTTGCCTCGGTGTGTATTCTTCTCCGCTGGACCCTATAAGAAGTCAACGCGAGGGTGAAACAAACTTTGACTGCCTCTCCTTAAGTAAACGAGTGTATTTTTTTAGTGCCATGGTACCTGTGGAAGACTTGTTATTACTTAAAGAAGTAAAAAAGAACCAAGGAATAATTTTAGAACCCCTTTAGGACTTATAATTTTTTTTTTTAAAATCACAGGCAATAGCTATTTTTTTGTGACCCACGGTGGGTACCTACGGTCCGTCTATAGAACGATGAGTCATGGGTCCCATCTATAGGTTAGAGAGTCTTTTTTTAAGTCTCTGATATTGGAACCACGGATGTGCAAAATGGTCCATCGATGGAATGGCAGACCGTAGTCCACATCGTGGTTCACAACTTAGCAAATAATATTGTGCATCCAATACATGGGCCATGACCTATAGCCCGTAGGTAGACCTATGGTTCGTCGGTTGAGGCTGTTGACTAAAATTATGCCAAACATGAATTTCCAATGTTTCAATTTAACATAGTCAACACAACAATCACCAATTACTTCAAGTACAAACATGCATTTCAACATATTATGTGGTAGTTTATCATTTAGGGTGTAGATTATCGATACAGAGACAACGAAACCCTAAGTCAAAATGTCCAACTAGACCTATCAAACCCAATTTTTCAAGTTAAATCTAGAACACACTCACACACCATCATTCCAAGGGTAGTTTCTAAACCAAATTTCAACAATTAAACAAGCAATTAACTACCCAAGGTTAAGTTCAACTTTGTGACTTCATGATTAAACAATAAAAAAAGAATTCAAAGTTTTAATGAAATCGTTTATCTTTCAAGTAAGCAAAGTTTGTGAGTGTGTGATGTAGTAACTGTGTGCTACTTAGACCAACCTTGACACTGAACCCGAACAAGAATGATTTTGTGGAAGAGAGGAAGTGGGGTAAGAGAGATTTGGGAGAGAAATAGAAGAAATGGAAGTAAGATTGAAATGAAAATGGAAGGGGAGGATTACATGGATGTGATGGGGGAGTTTACAGATGAAATACGGGAAGTTCGACGTGAAACGGTTGGGGGGAAAGAGGGAAATGGGCAATGTGTTTAAAATGAAGGCTTTATATTTTAATTGGGGTCCGGGTTGGGTCGACTGTAACCCTAACTTGGACCTACGAAACCCCATCGATGGTCCGTGGGTCGACCTACGGTACGTCGATGGGTATTGTGGTTCACTCCAACACTTAGTGAAAATCAGAATACATACCTAGGATCTACGGATGCCATCCACGGTCCGTGGGTGGACCGACGTACCGTCGATGGGACCAATAGCCCACTGGCTCAGCTAAATTTCTGTAGATTTTTGCTTTTTTTGCCTGCACATGTAGCACACATTAGGACTCTCTATATATGTTTTATGAACACATTTTAGACACGGACCCTATCCTATCTTTATCTAGCCAACACTAAAAGTAGAAATTAGTAAACAACTATATAGAAAACTACAAATTTAAGAAAAATGCCTTATATAAAAAAGAAACTCCTATAGTTGGCTAGATTATACATCTTGGGTTGCCTCCCAATCAACGCTTGATTTAACGTCGCGGCACGACGCAAACACCTTGGTTACTTAGACTTCACCAAGACCCCATTCCTCTATTACCTCATTGACACTCTCAGATTTCCCCAAGTAGATATTTATCCTCTGATCATTCACCTTGAACCTCGTTCCTTTCTTGTTCTCGAGTTCAACTGCTCTATATGGAAATACATGAGTTACTTAGAATGTCCCGGTCCACTTGGACTTGAGTTTTCCAGGAAACAAGCGCAACCTTGAGTTAAATAAGAGCACCAAATCACCGAGGTATCATGCAACAACCATTTGAGATTGCTTCACTTTTCTTGATGGCATGACCAAAATGAATTGAGCTTGGTATACAAGAGAGGATAAAGTGTCTCCTTTGACATTTAGGATGCCGAAGGAACAAATTGAAAAAGATCAAGAGCGGGACCAAAACATGGCCAAAATGATGACTCAATTGGATCTTTTGTCAAAGAACGTAATGGGTAGTGGTACTAGAGTTCTGAATGATTTTGGTGTTAGCGGGGTGAACCCCGATGAGGCACATTTTGAGGCTCTATTTAATAAGGAAGTGACCTTCCTTGCAAATCAAGGTGGCGGTTTCCGTCCAAACTATCCTAGGCCGGGTAGGAATCAAGGCTGGAATAGAGAGTGTGATAAAGGTTAGAGAGACCGTGATAGGGAATGGCGTGATCGTGTTACAAATTGGAAGGAGAGAGATGGGGACAAGGAGAGATATGTACCTCCCCAGGAGTGTCAAAATCCCAAAGAGCAAAAGGTTAACCTGGAAAATTTCCGGATTGAAGATATACTCTTACGCATTCTCAACAAAGTGGAAGGGTCGGACAAAGAGTTGAAAGAAATGAAGGATGTGTCTCAACTCTCAATCAGAAGGTCACTTCTCACTTGGTGTCCATTTAACAGCTGGAGACACAAATGGGTCAACTCTCGACTCATTTAAATCAAAGGTCAAAAGAAAGACTACCGATTGATACCGTGGCTAATCCTAAGAATGAATCTTGAATGGGTATCTTCGTCATGCCACGAAAATAAATAAGGCATTTCTTGAGAGGCAACCTAAGTTTAAATGTTTTTATTACTATTGTTCGAATAACGGGTGTTGAATGTGCGGGTTGAAAAGTTTAAATTTTGGGAAAATGGCAGCTAGACGAGTCAAAGATCCAGTCGATGAATCACCGAACAGGCTGGCGAGCTTGACTTGGATCGCCGTTGGAACCACCTAGCTTGCTAGAGGTTCTGTAAACTCGGTGAGCTAAAGCACCACTCGACGCATAATCGAGTGGGTCGGCGACGTCAGTCGTGGTCGCCGACCGGTGCGCGAATTAAAGAGTCTTTAAAGGACAAACCATTTTAATTTCAAAATCTCTTTATTTTCATACTTTTGAACTTCCAAACTCTCACAACTGCTTATATTTTTGTTCTCGTACTATTGTTCTTACTTTTACTTAGGATCATTTGCTTGGGGTGTACTTTTGGACTTCATTGCTAACTAGCTTTACAAATTTTGGCATCCAAGAAATGGCTAGACCTAAGGTAGCAGGAACGAATCAACCGCCCTGAAAGCGGGCATGTGAAATTGTGATTAATCGAGGTTGATGCCTCCCTAACCCCGGCTACCAAACTCTCTCCAAAAGGAGGTAAAGGCAAGGGCAAGGAACCAGTTGAGTTGATATCTGCGGAGGTAAGCTCTGATAGTGAGGGTATTTACGCCACACATCTCACTACCTCTGGAAGTGAAGATCAGTCTGAGGATAGTTCATCGCCATCCATTTATGAGCTGGAAGATGACCAGCTCCTATAGACTAGGAGAGTGGAGCTACGCTCCATGGCGATCAATGATCCGTCTAGGATCCCGGTTCCTCCTACACCTCCTCCAGCTCCAGAGCAGACAGTATTATAGGTCCCACCAGTTTATGGTCCTCCTCCCCGGTCACTCAACATATTAAAGCTGAAGGTTCGAGGACCATTTTGGTTGAGAAGTGGTTGTTTACAGATGGTGTGGTGGACAAATATCCTGAGGTATGGAACACCTTGAAGTTACACAAATATGAGGCTTTTACAAAACCCTGAGGCCCTTATATCCCTACTTGGGTCTGGGAGTTTTACTCTGCTTATAGGGAGCTAGTCCCTAAAGGGAAGAAGAAGGTCAACATGTTCAACCTGGTGGATGAGGTGATGGTTCGAGGCCGAAAGGTAAAGTGCAGCGATATAAATACAATACTTGGGTGTTGAAAGGATTTTATGCATGATTACCCCAATTTGATAAAGAAGAAGACCCTAGAGGATCTAAAGGGTTGACTGGCACCCCTCCTCTCTGATGTTACTCCTAGGTGGATAGAAAAAGGTGTACTGATCAAGAAGAAGGACCTGAACGTCGCTTCCAGATGCTGGTTTGGGTTCATCAGCAGTATTATCATACCCTTACATAATGAGTCCATCTTCTGCCATTCGAAGGCTGCCTGTGTAGGGTTGATTATAGATTGCCAAAGGTTGGACTTGGGGCTGATGATTGAGCAAGAGATAGCAATGAGGGCCAAGCTGAGCCAGACCTCACTTCCTTTCCCCATGCTTATTACCGAGTTGTGTCGGTGGGCCCGTGTTCCCATGGTTGAGAAGATGAATATGAAGGTGACCCATACCTCTTTTACTGATATTCGACGTATCGAGGCTGATTATATGTGGGATGAGGCTGATAGGAGGAGGGTTGCATTGGTGGATACATCCCCGGAGGTTAATGTAGATATGTTGTTGAATGAGAAAATCATGCCCCCTCAGGCTAGTGTACCTACATGTACCTCTGATCTTTCCACTTTTAAACCTCCTAGTTTTTCTCCTGCATCCCTTCTCACTACTTCTGCTACTGCCTCCCGGAACCCTATCACCATGGCCATGCTAAATAAGATGGGCCATCTAGCTCATTCTACCGATGTGTGTCCCTCCAGGGTTGAGACTACTGTGCTTGGGTTGATAGAGCAGGCGATTGCTGCTGCCATGACACCTATTAGGGATGAGATAAGGGAGCATAGAGTGTTAGTTAAGGACAAAAAGTTGGCATTTGATGCTATTATGGTGAGGGTAGAGCATGTGCGCAAATCCAGGATGCTACGGATGTTGTCACAACCTTGAAGACCAATTTTGTTGGGCTGCGAAAGAATTTGGATGAGATGAAGTCCACAGATTTGTCGATGATGTTCGACATATTGGAGATCCCCAACATTCCGAGCACAGATATTCCAACTAGTTTTAAGGTTCCTCCAGATACTACGACTGGAGATGTTGCTAGGGCTGATGAGGCAGAGTTAAAGGAGGAGCAACTGGGTGTTAAAAATAAGGTTATTTATGATGATCTTGCAGATCTTGAGGGAGCCATGGTGGAGACGATTATGCAGGCATCACTTAGAGAAATGTCTATGGTGGGCTCCAGTGGAGCCAAGGATGCTGTTGAGTCGGGTATTTTTTGCCTTGACAAATGGAGTTTGAGACATGCAGAATTCACCCCAGGCATAGCCTAATAGGATGATTCTCTTTACTCCATTTCTATATTGTTTAGACTATTTTTATTATTTCTTTGCATTTGAGGAAAACTGCTATTTTGTTGGTGGGGTGATGTATTACCAAACCTACTTCTATTGGGTTGTTTTTATGGATATTGTTGTATTGTTGATTTTGGTTTTGTGATTTTTGGATCTTATTTTATGTTCATGTATATATCTTCGTTTTGATCCACATTGGTCCATTGTTTTTAATGTGCGAATGGTTTCGAACCCATTTTTTTTTTAAAAATATGACCTCTTGATGTGTGTGAAAGTGGTTCTTTTGCAATTTTGAGTGTCGTTTTTGGTCAATACAGATGACTTGAATAGTGCTCTTATGTGAACGACATGTATGTGCAAACCCGATGAGGCTAATTGAGTTGCATAAGTCATATGTGAACTCGTAGCATCTTATTGTGACTATGCAATTTGTTGAGTGAGACTCTTGTGGTAATCTTTGCACGGTTGTGAAAATGGTTAAGTCTTGTTTGATGATTATGTTGAATGTCGTGTGTGGTAAGGTTGACTTGAAATGCATGTTTGGTTATACCTAAAACTTGCCCCGTTGGTCCAATTGGCTAATGTGAGTGTATGATAGTGATGATCTTAGGCAATTTGTGAAGAGTGCGCTAATATTGCAATTATACCTCTTTCTGACCACCTTGTGAGAGTGTGAACCTAGCTTGGAACCACTTGAGCCTATCCTTTTCGTTGGAAAAAACTTGAACGCAAATGACCCCTTGTCTTTTCCACCTACAATCTTCACAAGGCATTGTTTGTTATAAATAGTCAAGTTAGACCAAAAGCCTTAGTAGGGGGTGTGGTGAAAAAGGAGGTAAATCAACAAGTTTGAGAAATTCCCCCATCTGAAAGACCTTGTTGAAAAAAAAGATGGAACCCCTCCGTATAAAAAAAATAAGAGAAGAGAAGAAGAAAGAGAAATGAAAAGATTGAAAAATAGAAATATTGTTGAAATAAAGTGTGTGAAATGAGCAAAAGAAATGGGGTATCCAATAAGTTGTGCTTAAAAGAATAGGGTGTGGATTTTGAGAATCGTAAAGTGTTGTAGACAAGGTGAAAAAATGAAATGCAGGCCATTCTTCATGAAGGTAGAAGTCACTAAGCTTAAATGATCATACCATTACCTCAGCCCTGTTACAAGCCTTGAAAGACCTTTGTGATCTTGAATGAGTTTATTATCATGTTGATTAGATAATACGGGCAAGCCTATGAGGTAAGATCATGCATGTGTTTGTGTTTTTGAGAGGGTGAGAGTTATTTCTGATTCCAAATATTGAAAGTTGATGATCTTTGTGT
>JAJOOO010025992.1:0-18517 GCA_029582685.1 Solanum piurae
GACACGTGGACCAGCAGGTAAGTTTTTCTTTCCTTATTTGCATATAAATTATATTAATATTATATTAACTTATTTCCATTAAGCTGCCTGCTTGATTTTCTTCTTCAATTTTCCATCTTTAATTCGTTTTAGCTCCAAACTTATTCATTTTTCCATCAATTTAATCCTACAAATAAAATACACAATTTAGCACAATCCATAAATTTTATGCTCATAAAGGACAAATATAAATAATAAATATGAGGAAATAATGATTAAAAATATGTATTTTTAGCCTCACATCAACACCCCAATTCCTCCTTTCTATCTTTGTGATACCCATAATATCTACAATCTTGTAAACCTTGTCGATGAATTCTTTAGGATCTTCCTCAACTTTAGAATCGAAGAATTTTGGGAGATTCATCCTAGTAAAGTCCCTCATTCTAGTTGTCACCATACCTACCCTTGGGTTTATGGGAGCCACAACCTACCTATTTGCTTGAGCCATCATAGCTTGGAAAAATACGTGAAATGCAACTCGAAACTTATTATTAGTCACTTGCTCGGAGCCGACCAAAACTTGAGGAGCTTCTTATTCCTCATTCTCATTCACATTCCTTCTAACATAAGCTCTTCTAGGAGCCATATCTTGAAAAGGATCGAACACGATTAAGAAGAAGGCTCTTTATAGAGATAGATTCTATGGCACAACTCTAGAGTAATGAAAGAAGTTGAATTTCCTAAACATCTTATAGCCTCCTATTCATAAATGTGGCGCAATTCACACTCACGAATAAGACTCTACTTGACGTGGCTTTTGAGACATATTAGGATCTTTCTAAACCTTGTGCTCTGAATACCAAGTTTTGTCATGACCCAAAGTATACCCCGAGAGGCCTTACACAAGCCACTTAGTATACATCATGCAAGCTAATACAAATAAAGATATCAAATGTAAAAGGTTTGACAAATAAAAAATCTAACATAAGTCTCAATAAGACATCTACTACATCAAAGAAGTGGTTGGGACGTAACCCATACACCAAGTACAAAGTCTGAAAACTGAAATGACATAAATTTATAAAAGTGTCTCAGCCCTCGAATCATGAGGACTCACTGATCTTCAAATTCCAAATGGATCAACTAGCCACGAGTGTGATAGGTAGTAGTGTCGGTCCCTACATTAGTGAAATAATGTAGGCACAAGTATGCATTAGTACATGAAATGTACTAAGTATTATAGAAATGTATAAGAGTTATGAAATCATGCTAAAAAGTACTTCACGTGACATGCAATGGCCTAAATAATAAGATAAAAGAGTTACAAAACATAAGTCATAATCATGATCAATGTAAGCTTAAACATTTTTATAACACTTTATGAGAAACTTTAAAAGTAACCTTAGTTCATTATTGTGGAAAGTTTACCATATAACCGACATAGACCATGTGAGCTATAACATGAAATCCAGTGTATATCTCACACCGAAAAGAGATGTCCTTACTTGCCAAGGTAAGAACCATGAGTCTGAGCTAAAGTGGATCAATTAGCTAATGTCTATCTGAGACAACATCCTATGGTGGCACATAGTTAGGAATAAGGAGATTTCTACTAGAGACCCAACCTCTTCTAACGGGAGAGTCTCCATCTCAATATCCTCTCGGTGCTAAGTATAAATCCTACAGAACAGTCATTAATCATATTTATTTCATCATTTATGGAAAGGCACCATTAAGTAACCAATCCAAGCTAAATTTCATTTAGAATAGCTCATTAATATTGATTCAACTTAGATGAGAAAACATTTCAACCTTATGAATCCTTATGTGAGAAAACCTTTAACAGCCATGTTCGAAGTAGTATGTGAGAAAACCTTTCACAATCATATTATTAGTAGTATGTGAGAAAACCTTTCACAATAACAATATTGATACTTTACTCTCAAATCATCCTCAAATCATGTACATCAACTTCATAAAAGTATGCATGTCTTCATAAATTCATATTTCATAGTTCATAAGCTTCAGCATATGTTCATAGTCTAAAACCATGGATCATGCATGGGTTCATATAAATATAACTTAAAATCATGTAAACACTTTAAATTCATGTATTAGAAGATTAAAAACAAGTAATTTATAATAATTGAAAAGAACCTATGAATATTGAATAAAACCTTAACTTTGAATTGAGAATCTAACTTGTAAAACTTGAAGATTTAAGGAACCCTATGGAGGAAACGACTCCATAGGTGAATACTAACATACCGTAGTGATCAATGCCCAAAAGCTATGATGAATTGCGAGTCTTAAAGTGAAACTATAGCTTTTTTTCCTTAGCCTTAGAGAGGATTTTGGGGATGAACTTGGAGGGAAATTTAGAATTTAGGTAAATGATTTAGAATGGGTAGGTTTAGGACTTAAATCACTTATATAGGGCTTAAAATAGGGGTTAAAATGACATAGCTTAGGTATCAAACACATAGCGGAAAGACTAAAATAGCCATAACTTAAAAGTTGATGGGTGACTTATATCGATCCCTAAACATACCATATGAGTCTACATGGTCCGTGTAGGGAATCGTACAAATCCCCTCATTTTTCTGGCTGCCTTAAATGGCTTGGTCACTCCCCTTAATGGCTAGTGAACCCTTTCACAGACCGTTTAGGATTATGTGGAGAGTTCATGGTTGGTTTTAGGCTTGTGGACCTTCATCTTAATCCACTTTACCCTTTTCAAAGTCAAGGGTGTTACAAATTGTATTTATTGATGAGATCTTGATTTACTCGCAAAGTAAGGATGAGCATGCCAATCATTTGAGGACTCTGTTGTATGTACTCAAGGACCGACAACTATTTGTAAAGTTTAGTAAATGCAAGTTTTGGTTGAGATTTGTGGCTTTTCTTGGCCATATTGTTTTCGGTAAGCGAATTGAGGTTGATCCTAAGAAGAAGATGTGGTTAAGAATTGTCCTAGACCTCTACCTGCTTCGGATAGTCAAAGATTCTTGGGTTTGACCGGATATATAGAAGGTTTATGGAAGGTTTTTCTTTGATTGCCTCTCCATTGACTGCATTAACCCAAAAAAGGTTAAGTTCTTATGGTCGAAAGCATGTGAGAAGAATTTTCAAGAATTTATGGCTAAGTTTCCTAATTGTCAACAAGTGAAAGTTGACCATCAAAAGTCGGGAGGCTTGTCCCAAGATATTAGTATTCCTACTTAGAAGTGGGAAGATATGAATATGGACTTTATTGTTGGTTTACCCCGCACCCGGCGACAACATGACTTGATTTGGGTTATTGTACATCATATAACGAAGTCGGCTCATTTCATTCCCATCAAGGTTTCTTATTCGACGGAGGATTATGCTAAGCTGTATCTAAGGGAAATAGTCATGTTGCATGGAGTGCCCTTATCCAGTATCTCTGATCGTGGTACCCAATTCACTTCTCAATTTTGGAAGACCTTCCAAAAAGGGCTTGGTACTCGTGTCAAGCTTAGTACGGCATTTCATTCTCAAACCGATGATCAAGTGGAGCGTACTATCCAAACTTTGGAAGATATGTTGAGAGCTTGTGTGATTGACTTCAAGGGAAATTGGGATGATCATTTTCCTTTTATTGAGTTTGCTTATAATAATAACTATCATTCAAACATTGGTATGACTCTATTTGAGGATCTTTATGGTAGGATGTGTAGATCTCCTATAAGGTGGTCTGAAGTTGGTGATATTGTTTTCATAGGTCTCGAGTTGGAACATGAGGCTATGGAGAAAGTTTGGCTTATTAGAGAAAGGTTGAAAATGGCTCAAAGTCGACAAAAGTCTTATGCCGATGTTTGAAGAATGGATCTTGAGTTTGATGTTGATGATTGAGTTTACTTGAAGATTTCACCTATGAAGGGTGTTATGAGGTTTGGTAAGAAAGGGAAGCTTAGTCTTTGTTATCTAGGACCTTATCAAGTATTGAGGAGGATAGGTAAGGTGTCTTATGAATTAGACTGGCCCTCCAAATTATCATCGGTGCATCCGATATTCCATGTGTCCTTATTGAAGAATGTATCGGTGATCCAAAATCTATTGTACCATTAGAGAATCTTGGTATAAAGGAAAGCATTTCATATGAAGAAGTTCTGGTTGAGATTTTGGACCAACAAGTTCGAAAGTTGAGGAACAAGGAAACTGCATCGTAAAGGTGTTGTGGAGGAATCAAATGGTTGAGGGTGCTACTTAGGAGGCCGAGGCTGATAGGATGTCCTGATATCCTCATATATTTCCCTCCAATCCTAATCTAGCTTGAGGTATTTAGTTCTTCATGGTTCAATCTTTCGGGTTCATGTATCTTAGTCATTCTCATGTTTCCATATGCATGCATGTATTTTTATGAAAAGATGGTTTAGTATGTTTTATCTTGGAGTCAATTTTCCTCCTTGGTTATGTACATTTATGTGATTGCATTCATGTTTGGTTGGTAGATCTTTTTACCCTACCCATTTTCATGCTAGCTTGAGTCTCATTCGAGTACGAATGTTCCCAAGAGGAAGATATTATAACACCTCAAATTTTGGAAAAGGAAAAAATAGCATTTTGTGGCTAGTATTCATGTTCTACGGGTCCTGACTATGAATCGTAGAAGCTTGTACGAACCGTAGAAAGCGTCCATAGAAAGTGGATTCAGCTTTTTGGAAAATCAAGTTTCAGTATCTCATTCGATGGTTGAACAGGACGGTATGTCAAACGTTTTACGGGTTATGGATAGGTCTCGTACAAAGGTACCACATTTAGTGAAATTTTAGGGTCAAAGTTGAGTTCTACAGTTGGGATCTACGAACTGAAGAAGGTTTTATGGATCGTAGACCAGTCTCATCAAAAGTTGGCTTGAATTTAGGCTCCAGTACTTAGTCTACGATTGACCAGTACGGACCGTAGAGTCCGTAGGTCACACCCGTAGACCAATCCGACAATTATTTTAAGGGGTTTTGGGTCTTTTTCCTATGTGTTTAATACCTAAGCTTTGTTGTTAGGACCCTTATTCTATGACTTATATAAGTAATTTAAGTCCTAAAACTACCCATTCTAAATCATTCTCCTAAAATCTCCAATTCCCTCCAAGTTCTTCCCCCAAAGTTCTCTCTAATGCTAAGGAAGAAAAAGATAGGGTTTCACTTCAAGATCTCCAATTCACCATATCTTTTGGGCCTTGATCACTAAGGTATGTTAGTATTCACTTATGGAGTCTTTTTCTCCATTGGGTCCCCAAAGATCCCTATTTTTACGAGTTCAATTCTCAATTCAAAGTTAGGGTTTTATTCAATTTACATGGGTTCTTTTCAATTATAATTACGTTAGCTATTTTCTATCTTCTATTGCACGAATTGAAGTATTTACATGGTTTTGAGTTGAATTCATATTAACTCATGATCCATGATTTTTGACTTGAACACAAGATGAATTTTATGAACTATGAAATATGAATTTATGAAGATATGCATGTTTTTATGAAATTGATGTAAATGAGTTGAGGATGCTTTTAGGTGGAGTATCAATGAGATTGTGAAAGGTTTACTCACATACTATTATAATCATGATTGTGAAAGGTTTTCTCACATAAGGATTCATAAGGTTGAAAGGTTTTCTCACCTATGTTGAATCAAGATTAAGGATCTATTCTTAATGAGCTTTAGCTTGGATTGGTAGCTTAATTGTGTATTTCCATGGATGATGAAATGAATATGATTAATGACTATTTCGTAGGATTTTACTTAGCACCGAGAGGATATTGAGATGGAAGCTCTCCCGTTATTAGAGGTTGTGTCTCTAATAGTATTCTCCTTGTCCATAACTATGTTCCCCATCGGATGTCTTAGCTAGTGGATCCATGTAAGCTAACCGTTTATGGTCATTATCTTGGCAAGTAACACATCTCTTTGCGGTGTGGGATAGACACTAGATTCCTTGTTTTGGCTCACTTGGTCTATGTCGGTTAATGGTAAACATCACACAAAAATGAACTAGGTTACTTTCAAAGTATATCACAATGTATTTTAACATGTTAAGCTTGCATTGACTATGATTGTGACTTGTATTTTCTAACCTCTTATCTTATGATTTAGCTTTGTCATTGCATGTCATGTAAAGTCTTTTTAGCATGATTTCATATCATTTATGCATTGCTATTATACTTCGTACATTCCATGTACTAATGCATACTTGTGCTTACATTATTTCATTAATGTATGGTCCGACATTCCTACCTCGCATACTTGTGGCTAGTTGATCTCTCTTGCGGATTCAAAGATAAGCGAGTCCTCATGTCTCGAGGACCAACACATTTTACAATTTTTCATTATTTCAATTTTCAGACATTGTATGTGGTGTATGGGTTAGGTCTCAACTACTTCTTTAATGTATTAGATGACTTGTTGAGACGATGTTAGACTTTCGCTTTGTCAAACTCTTTTATGATATGAGAACATATCTTTTAAAATATTTATTTCTATTATCTTGTATGATGTATTTTAAGTGGCTTGTGTAGGGTCTTTCAGGGTTCTATACGCCATGTTATGCCTAGGATATACTTTGGGTCGTTACAGAGTCTCATGATTCTAGCATAGTCACTTTTATCAACTTATTCCTAACTAAAATTATTTTCGGATAATATTATTTCATGTCATGATTTGTTTGTATAATTTATTGTTGAACTTTTATTTGGTCTCAGTCTAGAATGCGTAACAACATTCCTGGTCTTGACATTTAGAAGCATAACTGTCTTCTTTGCATCACACCTAGTAATTTTATCTATAATTCTTATTTGAAATTAATGAAAGTTAATTATATTTTTGGACAAGGTATCATCACTGTATCCTTGAGTTTCTTTTAACTGTCTCTAAAAAGATGAACAACTGCATTCTTAATCGAAAAAAATATTTTTAACGTTGCCTAAAAGTTCGTCAAAATCAAATATTCTTCCCTTACAAAGAAAAAAAAATTAAGTAAAATAACTCTAAGCTTCTAGGATACAATATAAAATTTTGGATCATTTCTATATTTTTATTTTTATTACTCTTAAAGTTAACGTCAAAATTAAGCATACACATATTGCAATTCTTTTTTTAATTCAACAAAACAATGACTAATTGCTAAAATAAATGATTTTTTTATATAAAATAAAAACAACAATGATTTTTTTTAGCCTAACAATTCCTACTTTATTACTATTGACATTTAAATCAAGACAAGAACAACGCCATAATCTATTCATTTTAAAGAAATAATAACAAACGAATAATAATAAACTTAACAAAATACTCATTTCAATCAAATTAAGAACAAAATAAAATTATAAGAAAACTTATCACATAATTACATTAAATTTCATAAATAAATTAAATAGATAAGGTAAAATTGAACCTTAAATGAAGAAAATAAGTACTGCAAAATCTTGACCAAAGCTCAATTAGAACACCCACAATTTTTCTTTTGTTGTTGGGCGTGAGTGAATGTGTTTTAGGTATATGTTGCCTAAGGTTTCTATGTTTTGGTGTTGTGAGATGTGTGTATGTAATTGTTAGAGATGACAATGGGGCGGGGTGGGTTGAGCTTAACCCGTAAATTTTTTAACCCACCCTGCATAACAATTTTTTTTCATTTTCAACCAGCCCCAACCCACCCCACCCTTCCCCGCATAATATTTTTAATATTTTCCTTTTTTTAATTAATTTTGATACTAAAAAAAAATCATTTTCTCATTAAGTTGTATTACCTTAATAGATAATGACTTAAAAAAATATTTTATAGAGGTCAATTGGGAAGCATGTAAGAAACCATATTAGTTTTGATTGGACCATTTTCATTTACTATCTTGAATATATTTTAGTAACTTAAAGAAACTATCTTAGTAAACAATATTTTATCACTCTTATAACATGTAAAAATTTAAAATTAAGTTTGAACCCCATAAAATCGCAAAGACCCATAATCCGCCCCGCATTATTTTTAAAAAAACTCACTTCAACCTGCCCCGCACAACCTTAAACCCGCTCCACCCCACATCCACCCAGTCCCATTAACATCCCTAGTAATGGTTTTGATAAGGTTGTTGTACATAATATATAGTTTGTTGTGAGTGGTGGTTTTTCCTTTTTTTTCTTTTTGGTTGCTAACTTTTCTCCTCACTTTTTTGTTGTTTTATTTTCCTTCTGTATGTACTGATTGTTTTGTTTCTATGTGTTTTTTGTTGTGTTCTTTTTTCTTTTTTTTTGTTTTTTCTTTTTATTTGGAGGGGGGGGGGGGGCTCTTGCGTGGGTGTAGCTATATTGTTGTGTGTTGTGTGAGAGGAAAGTAGAATGGGAAAATGGGGGTTAAGATGAGGTAGTGGGATAATGTAGATAGTTAAATTAATTATTTTGAACTAATAGAATATAAGAAAATATAAATAGTTCATCTAAAAATATAATTAAGAAAAGCTAGCTTATTTATTAAATCTAAATTAAAAGAACACATATATTTATTTATTTTGTAAATTTTCATTTTTTTTAAACAATTGACTTACAACATGATTCTATTTTTGTTGTTTTTAAGTATTTATTTAGTTTTAAAAACTATTTAAGCTCTAAAAATGGTCTAAAATTTTTAAGTTTGGACAAAAATTAGGAGTCTACATTGAGCAACTTTAAGTTTAGTTGCATGTAAATTGTAAAGTAAGTAAAACTTTAAAAGAATAGAGTTTTAGAATCTTCATAGCACTTGACATTAGAAAGAATATGATGTATTATGCAAATCTAATTAATACTATTATTCTTGCTTCTTCCATTTTTAGTCCCCATTTCAAATCGTTTATTGGTTATCGGAACTTAATTGACCAAGTTAGGTAGATTCTCTAAGTTAGTAACAAATCATTCTTAGCCTCCTTTTTAATCTTCCACTAAACAATGGAACTTTCTCTATGAGGAGGTTTTGTTGTAATTGACGTAGCATTTCTGGAAAATCTAAGAGTTGTTAGACCAATTCTAGGCTTATGTGATGTTAGGATCGCAATCTACAAACATATCATGTTGCCAATTATATGTATTAACAGTACATACTAAGGAATTGTTTGGTAGCTGGATAATATCCAAGTTGCTCATGTATTATTTTTCGTTTAACATATACAACCTTGGACGATCAGTGGCATCTCTTGGCGATACGCCTATCCAGCAAGGTGATCATCAGCGAGTTCGTCGAGTCGAATGGAAAAGTCTTGGGTGCTACCGGCACAGTTGGCAAGTTGAGTATGTTCGGCGATTCACCAAACATGATAGACGAGCTCAGGCGTCCATCGTCCAATTGAGACATATGTCAGATCACTTCTCACATGGAGCCGCTCAATCGATGTTTTTCTCTTTACCTCTAGCATTGAGGACACTACTATTTATTTGGCGGATTTTCAGTCTTGGGTAGATTTGGCCATATTGCACATGGTTGACTTTCATGTGATCTTGGGAAAGACTTGGTTGTCCCTTATTATGATGTGTTGAATTGTAACTCCAAGACACTAACTCTAGAGTAAAGATCATATCCATTCGTTTTGGCAAGCAAGCTAGTGGAGAAGGGTTTAGCCTATTTGGCTCATCTTCAGGTTGTCAGTGCAGAGTCCCCTTCCATTCAGTTAATCCCCATAGTTTCAGGCTTTCCAGAAGTAATCCCTACTTACTCGTCTGATATGCTTCTGGATAGAGATATTGACTTTTGTATTGATTTGAAGTTGGGTACTGACCAAATTTCTATTCCTCAATATCGCATGGCTTTGACAAAATTGAGGGAACTCAAGACTCAACTTCAGGAAATTCTTGATAAGGGGTTCATTCGTCCTAGTTCTTCTCTTTGGGATGCTCTAGTTGTGTTTGTGAAGAAAAATGATGGTAGCATGAGAATGTGCATAGATTGCCGACAATTGAATAAGTTCACTATCTTAAACAAATACCCCTTACCTTGTTTTGATGGTCTATTTGACCGGTTGTAAGGTGCTTCCATATTTTCTAAGATTGGCTTGAGGTCACGGTACCACCAGTTTATCTAAAACGGTCTATAGGACATTGTAAGGGAATTATGAGTTCTTAATAATGTTGTTTGGATTAAATATTATGTCGACAACTTTTATGAGCTTGATGAATAGTGTGTTTAAGCCATTCTTGGATTCAATTGTGATCATGTTTATAGATGACATATTAATCTACTCCAACAGTAAGGATGAATATGCAGATCACCTTATATTTGCTTTGGGTATCTTGGGGAAACAAAAGTTATATGTGATACTTTCCAACTGTGAATTATGGTTGTCTTCGATTGCCTTCTTAGGGCATGTTGTCTCGAAAGATGTGGTAATGGTAGATCCCCAGAAAACTGAGGTAGTCGAGAATTGGGTATGTCTAGCTCTGTGATAGGGATTAGGAGTTTTGTGGGTCTTTCCAACTACTACCATAGGTTTGTTAAGAAATTTGGTTTGATTGCTATGTATTTGACCAGATTGACCCTAAAGGAGGTGCCATTTGAGTGGTCTAACAAATGTGAAGAGAGTTTTCAAAAAATCAAGACCCTTTTGACTATAGTTCCTATTCTAATTCATTGTCAGTAGAGGGTAAGGATTTTATTATTTATTGTGATGCTTCACATTCAGGTTTGGGTGTTGTGTTGATGCAGGACATGAATTTCATAGCATATGCTTTCGGGCCATCAAAGGTTCATGAGAAGAACTATGTCATCCATGATTTAGAGTTGGCTGCGGTAGTGTCTGCTCTCAAGATTTGGTGACATTATCTTCATGGTGTCAAGTGTGAGATGTTCAAAATTCATCACAGCTTACAACATGTGTTCATATATAAAGATTTAAATTCAAGGTGGATAAGGTGGAGGGAGTGTTTAAAGGATTATGAGGTGATCATTCAATACCATCTAGGTAAGGTAAAGTGATGGCTTACGCATTGAATCGAAAGACAATTAGCATGGGAAGTTTGGCTTGCTTGGGGTGTCGAAGCGACCTTTAGCTAGAGAGATTTGGTCTTTATAGTCTAATTCATGTGGTTGGGCATCTCAAATAAGAGTGGGTGTTAGCTAGTATTGAGTTTAAGCCAACTTTTGTTGAGGAGATCAAGACTAAGCAATTCAAATATGAGAATTTGAACAAGCTAAAAAACAAGGCAGTGTCATGGGAGGCTTAAGATGCCTCTCTCTATGCACATGGTATGCTCAGTTTTAGAGGGATGATCTATGTTCCTCGGGTTGGTGATTTGACTCAGAGTGTGTTGGTAGAGTCTCATGGTTTGGATATTCGATTTATCCGGTTGCAACCAATATGTATCATGATTTGAGGCAGCTTTATTAATGTCCTGGAATGAAGAAGGATATCATTGAATATGTATTCCAAGTGTCAGAACTGTCAGTAGGTAAAGTATGAGCATCAAAGGCCTAATTGTTTGCTTCAGAGAATGCTCATTCCGGAGTTGAAGTAGGAAAGTATAGCCATGGATGCCATGGTAGGACTTCCTAAGACTCCCAGAAAGTATGAGTCAATTTGGGTCATTGTTGACAGGTTAACTAAATTAGCCTATTTCATTCCGATTAGAGTGGATTATAAATCTTAACCGTTGGCAAATAATTATGTTTAGGAGATTGTAAGGTTGCATGGTGTCCCCCCTTTCTATCATTTCAGACTGTGGCACTCGATTTACTTCTATGTTATGGGGTAAGTTGTATGAAGCATTGGGAACTCAACTCACTATCACTATAGCCTTTCATCCGTAGACTGATGGTTAGTCGGAGAGGATGATTCAAGTACAGACTGTAATTGGCTTTGGAGGTCATTGGGTCAATTCTTGCCTTTATGTGAGTTCTCCTACAACATGACAGGTATCACTCCAACATAGAAATGGCACCATTCAAGGAACTCTATGAGAGAGGATGCAGATCGCCTATAGGGTGGTTTGAAACTAGTGATGTGAAACCTTTGGGGGTGGATTTGGTAAGGGAAGGTCAAGAGAAGTAAGGAGAATCGAAACCAAGTTGTTGGCAACTCAAAACAGATAAAAAAAAGTATGTAGAGCGTACGGTAAGAGACATAACCTTTCAGGTTTGTGAACAAGTTTTGTTGAAGGTGTCACAAATGAAAGGGGTTATAAGATTTGGCAAGAAGGGTAATCTTAGCCCTTGTTACATTGGTCTGTTCTAGATTCTCGATAGTGTGGGGCTAGTGGCTTACATGATAGCACAACCACCCAACTTGTCCAGAGTTCATCCAGTCTTCCATGTGTCTATGCTAAAGAAGTACCATGGGAATGGAGACTATATCATCAATTGGGACTCGATAGCATTAGACAAGGACTTGCAGTATAAGGAGAAATCGATCACAATTCTTGATCAGAATGTCCGAAAGTTGAGGACAAAAGAGATCAAATCAGTAAAGATTTAGTGGAAGCCTTGTCCGTTGAGAAGCCTACCTGGGAGACCGAGAGGGACATGCAAGATAAGTACCCTCACTTGTTTTAGGATTCAGATATACACTATTTCCTGACTTAACCCAGCTTTTTTCTTATTGAATTGCTAGGGAACGAGCTTTGGGTAAATCGGTATATGTTATAAAAAAAAACCTTTTGGTCATTATGGGTAGACCAATGGTTAAATTTTTGGGCCAAAAAACTTTTTGAGTAGTAACTTGTAAATCATAGGCTAGGCCAGTCTCAAATGAAATATTAAGAAGGTGAGGTCTAGAGTAATCCGAGAAGGAATTGGTGGTAATGACTATGCTTGGGTGGGATTTTCTATTAGTTGAGACATTAAGGAATTCATGGGTATTTTCATAAGTGAATTCGGGTGAGCAGAACTACCGATATCGAACTTGGCGTTAAAGGGTTATTTTTGAACTCCAAGGTTCGAGGTTATGTTGTGAAATAGGGGATTTGGGGATCTGAGCTACTGCCTCTGTGTAAACCCCGCTATAGCGGGTGTCTTGCCGCTAAAGCGAAGGAAATTAATTCTCGTTATAGCGGTTGGTACCTCTATATCGGATGGTCCCTCTATGGCGGGGCCACTATAGCGGATTGGGTTGCTATAGTGGGGTAAGTCGGGTTTTTATGCAGAGAAGTTTCAAAACCAATCATTATTTGGTTATATCATTTTAGGGAACTGCAGAGGCAACTTAGGGTATTTTTCACTTATTTTATATCGTTCTTTTCAATAAAGATAAGATTAATTATTCCCTTAACTTGTGATTCGGTTCTTGATCCATAGAATCTAGAGTGTTACTCTTGGGGGAGGGTTTTAATTTGAATTAATGGTGGGAAAAAGCCATGGCTGGGTGGAATGATAATGTAATTGGCCTAACGGTTAGGATCTGAGTATAATTCGGGTATTGTTAGGCCATTGGTCATTGATTGTTGTCTATTTTATTGTTTTAGACCAAGAACAAGCCAAGACATTCCAAAAAAGGAAAGCTCTGGTCCTTAGAGTTTTCAAGGTTTGATTCAAGGTAGGTGATGGTTGTTTGTTTCTAGTGTATGTAATGTTTGCATTTTAACTGCTTGATAGTATTACTTGTGCAATGAATGCGGGAGATACTCAAGGAGTGAATATGAAATGATATTATGTTGATAATCTCATGCAATGAACCAATTTATTTTACTTGTGGTTTCAAGTGTGGTCGTTCATTTTGAGTGTGATTGTGCATGTTGTTTGTGATTGCTGGTTGTCTCGGGTACCACATCGATACATATTTATTAACGGTTATCTCAGGTACCACGCTTGGTACGGAATATCATATCATTGGCTCGGATACCACGTTGGTACGCTAAAAATGGTTGGCTCAGGTACCACACCGGTAGACTAACAATTTGTGTCCATGAGAGAACTGGTATATGCTATTGTGATCATATGGGACATGCTTCATGTGTTTTTAAGTCAAGATTTGTGACTAGAAGTCTATATCTATTGTGACTTGTTGATATATATGTTGGCTTGTATTACTGTATTTTGGTTTCCTGCTTACATCCATATCTTAGATGGATGGAGAATTGACATAACAAAATAGTGGCTAGCTAGTTGTGCTGCTTTTATATGGATGGAGAATGGGCAAAACAATTTATGTCCATGCTACGCAATCTAAGATTATTCTATTGGGTAATAGATTAATGTTATAGTTATTCATGCATGATTTATAAACAAAGACAACGCGAAACAAATACTTTATTTTACCCAACAAAAATGAAACCTAAGAAATTAAACACCTCACGATAGAACAAATTTCAATCATTCGCAACCAAATTGACAAACTATGCATTCAAAACACTATTAGCCCAAAGTGTGACACGAACAACCATACAAATCATCCTAACAAAAAACGAAGCTAGCTAGTATCATCTTGTATCCAATAAAGGTCATGGATACAAGATCACTAGTATATTATTCCACAAATGATCATATTATAGTATAATATTTTGTTCTAAGAAGTTAAGACTCTATGAATTACATTAAGGAATTCTTGATGAGCAGTGAGCTGCGGGAAATGGCCATTAGTGTTGATGATCTCAACAGTGGATTCTCCCTTGATAGTGTTGTGCATGAAGGTGGGAACCGAGTTTGGAACAGCAAAATCAACCTTGGTTTGAATTATGGTACATGGGGTAATAACCTTATCAAGAATGTGTCTATAATCACTTAGGAAAACACTTTTGGCTAAAGGTAATGCAATTTCAACTCCCATTCTTTTCAAGCATTTATCAAATTTGTCAACAGAAGGAGGATCACTTGGATCCACAGCTATACTAGCAAAATTTGTACTCCAAACATCATACTTTTCCTCAATGTTTCTAAACATCTCTTCCATCCCTGCTATGTCGAAACCTCCCTCGTAATCTTCCACGTTAATGAACCTGCACGATTCAAAATTAAAATTATGCAAAATTAGGAGAGTAGATCGGGATCATTTGGTGTGAGGAATAAGAATAAATAGTTTTAGAATTAAAAAAAATAGTCCAGCGGTGAAATTTTATTGTCTAGTTTGGGATAACTTATCTCATCATTTATACCATAGTGATTGAATAAATTATCTCATATACATGATGGGATAAATTGTCCCAGAATAATTATTCTTGGGATAACTCTCAGGTTTTTTTGAAACAATTTTATAAGAATTTGTAGAAAGAAAGAAATTTAAAGACTTTTGACACATACTAAAATCACAATTTATGATATTTCTATAGCAATAAAAGTATCAAAAGAGTAAAATAAAAAGTTGCAAAATTAAATAAGTTTCAAATGCATTATATTTATCATTCCTTTTTTCAATTAACTTAAAAAATATATCATCTAAAATGAAACAAGGAATAGACAGAGGAGATTAGGATAAGTAGGTCCTAATTTATTTTTTGGTATAGATGCGTTCAAAGTAAACAAGAGATAATTTACCTTTTGTATATATTTAACTCTTACAATTAAATATTATTTATCATCTAATATATCTCAAAACATTAAATTTAATGAAGTCAAAGAATAAGATTACACTTGTCATTTATTGTTTCTTAAAAATCGTGTCAAGTCAATACTGCACAACTATTATTAGACATAGGAAAAGGAGTAAAAAAGAAGTAAGAAATTAAAGTGTGAAAGAGTTTAGTAAGAAGAGAAAAGAAGTATAACCTTGGAGAAGATGAAACAAGGATGAGCCTTTTAAAGAGTGTTGGTCTTTTGATAGAAGCAATGCAACCAATGATGCCAGACATGGAATGACCAACAAATATAAAAGATTCCAACCTCATTTCATCAACAAGAGCTATCAAGTCATCAGCAAAAGGTTCATAGGAAGAGTATTTTTCAGCATCAAAATGATGTTTTAATAGATTAGCACCAGAAAAACACCAGTCAAACAAAACAATCTTGTAAGACTCACATAATTTGGGCAATATTTTATCCCAAATTGACTGATCTCCTCCATATCCATGTGCTAGAATTATTGTTTCTTTTCCTGACCCTATTATTCTTCCATTCATATTTCTTAATAAATCCAATATCACCATTTTCTACTTGTGCTATTATAGCTACTTACTATACACTTATATATATAGCAAAGGAAGAGGTTTATTGGCCGGGCAACACCATATAATGCAACGTATTGATTAGTGGGTGCCGCCGGCTCTTTGATATAGACATCATTCATTATATTATGGGAAAAATGACAAATATATCCCCGAACTATCGTAAATGATATGTAGATACCATCCGTCATATTTTTGGGATATTAGTGCCCATGCCGTCAAAAAACTAGAGCATATATATATACCATTTATACTAACGGACATACACGTGTCATAATCTTATCCATCGACCTGACATTTATTAAATATTGGATCGACGGATAAGATTATGTCACGTGTCCCTATTTAGTCTTCCGTTAGAGTGAAGGGCATATATGTTCTAGGTTTTGGACAGCATGGGCATTGATGTCCCAAAAGTATGACGGAGGGTATCTGCACACCATTTACGTTAGTTCGGGGGTATATTTGTCCTTTTACTCCCGTGAATCCTAGAGGCGGAGCCAAGATTAAGAGTTTGGGATTCTAAATTTCTTTTAAGAAAAAGAGAGGGGTACGTTTACAATTTTAGCGTGAAAGGCATTTCTAGGGTCTCTTCCTTACCACTGAACTGTCAATTAATTTTGTTAGGGGTTCACATGTTAATATACATATATATTTATTTAATTTTTTAGTACAAATATATGGTCTACGAAAAAGCTATTGGGTTCGTCTGAACCCCCACCTAGCTCCGTCCTAATTTATGTGACACGTTTCGAATATCGAGATTTAAACAAGTCTATCTTTGATGGTAAATTTTTTTATATATATTTTTTGGATTGTCAATTATTATGACTTATAGTAGTTTTTACGTAGTTTACATATATATAAATTTCATTTTAAAAAAATTGAAGATTTTATGCATAAAATATTGGACAAACTTAAATTGTTTGACTTTCAGAAAACGAAATGTTTCATATAAATTGGGAGAGAGAAAGTATTATATAAGTGAGTGGTAGGTAAATATGACAATATAGCTTATCTACTAAACGATTTTTTCTCTATATATTTATATTACTATATTGTCATAAATGGTTGCTTTCGTTATAAATACAAAAAGAGGACCATTCTAATTTCTACCTTTATGTCGAAACAAACGCAAGTGCCACCTTCATATTATCTCATTCATTTACTTAATTAAGACATCAACTTTGATCTTGACTAACAAACAATATCATAGACACCAAAATTTAAAATTTAAAATTCAAAATCTAAAATCAAGTGGAAAATATCAGGTTGACTGGGTATAAATCAACAACCTTTGTCTATCTTGTCTCAACTATAGTCTATACCTAACCTTATGACAAGTGGTGTTATCCTTCATCAAAAATTTACTCTATCTATATGTATAATCTGAAAAATCAGAATACATACATGTACACATATTATCAAATGACACAACTTTGCACAAATAAGGGGTCATTTAGGAGAGTGTATTAGCAGAAATAGTTCATGTATTATGTATAATATTATTTAGTACTATGTTTGATAGGAATTTTGAGTTTATGTATAACTAATACATATATTTAATTATACACCCTACATGGTATTATAGAGTGTTATAACTAATACCTTTCATTTTGTGGTATTAGTAGTAACACATACGATTTAATACCATGAGATTAATATAAGTAAGGATAAAATTACCCTTCAAAATCATTTTAATCATTTTGTTTATTTTCTTGATTTATGTTTTTATTTATACTTGTAAATTTATTTAAATAAATTAGGTGATAAATTTTATTATTTAGACAGAGTTGTTTGTTGTTAAATAAATTAAATACAAATCAATACAATATTTGAAATGTGAGTTGTTTAACATTTTCTAATTGAAAAGGCAAATATATGACCACATTAAGTTTGTGATCTTAATTGAATGTACTATTTGTTGAACAATCTATAAAATTGCATACATGTTAAAACTACAACTTACAATTTTTATTGTGTAAAGGTAGATGATTTATTCGATTTTACTATTGTTTACCTTCTTTTTTATTTTAAAAATAGATGGTCTATCTTTTTTAAATTAAAAATTGACGTTATGTGAGTGATCAATTTATTAATAGCAATTATTTACCTTAAAAAATTCATGTGAAAAAATAGCAAACATGCAGGGGCGAATTTATGTACTAATTTTGGGTCACCCGAACCCGTGGTCATCCGACTAAACTCGATATATTACTTCTATAATTGTTAAAGAATATATTAAATTAAAACTTGTTGAACCCGTTCTCAAAATGGCTGGATGGTTCACTGGTACCACTGCAAGATTTCAACTCACAGGTCGCAGGTTCGATCCCGGCAGCCCCAATTCGCTTCAATTTATTTTTATTAACTAAAAGCACATTTTTCATTAAAAAAAAAAAAAAAAAAGATAAATTCTGAAAGTTTAAAAGTCAAAAACTTCAAAAGTTTCCTTCCACACACTTTCCAAGTTCCAA
>JAJOOO010025993.1:0-16407 GCA_029582685.1 Solanum piurae
TCCTTTTAAGACTCCTTTTCTAGTAGGAAAGGTTTTAGGACTCTATAAATATAGGTTTGTTTCTTCTAACACAAGAACAATAGAATCCACAATGTAGTTGATTAAGAGTTTAGTTTATGGGGAGATTTATTCTCTCAACAATTTCAATGTTTTTCTTTATATTAGTTTTCATATAATAATATTTTGATTTTTAGTATAAATTTTTGTTATCTAATTTATCAACTATATGATTTACAAATTGTAAGCTTCCGCATGACGCCATATTCACCTCCATAACCCAACACCTACACCTTGTAAAAGCATGTGTTAAAACACATCCTAGACACCCTAAAGTACTGTGGCTGGCCCCTTCACATAAAAACATTTTTTTGTAGTATTTTCTTATTAGCACATGAAGAGGGGGGAGGGGGGGGACCTATGTTCAGATATGTTACTTTTGTGGTAATCTCCAATATAATTGACTAAAATATGCCAAGTCTAATTAGATTTAGGGATCTAAAATCTACTTTAAACAGATCATGTCTAGATATTGATCTTCATCAAGTGGTCAAGATCTTAATTGGTTTCTTCTTTCTTAAAAAAATATTTTTCTTTTGATCGAATACATTGACAACTCTAATAACATGTTTCAATTTAGCACCTAAACATAATAATTAATGTGTTTATATTAGATATTTTTGACTTGTGTATTCACAAGCGTTCATTATATAGGTAAATTAATTACATAAATGTATGTATTATGGTGTTATCGAGATACTCCATTGAGAAATCATTATTAAAGCTGCCACTTTTCTGGGGGTGGTCATGGGTCACCATACTATTATAAGCATTCAAGCTCATTTGTTAGCTTTTTGTAGTGTTAGTGATTTCACCTCGTATAAAATAGTATATTGATTTTTTCATGACTTATGTATGTATAAATTTATAACATTGCAAATCAAATATCATATTGATTTTTATATGAATAATTTATTTCTTAATTGGCTATCAAACATATTCAGTATCACTGCGTATTCTGAATTTAATACTTGAATAATTCACTTTCAAATCAGCTACCAAACAACCTTTATTTCAAGGCTCATGGGCACTCCTTCATCAATCTAACCTCTAGCCTCCATCACTTTCATAAATCATTGCACATTTCAACATAGATTGTAATTAAACATTTTTAGAATTAGAAAGATATTCAAAACCAAGAATCAAATAACATTATTTACAAGTTTCATTTCAAAACTCATACACTAGTAAAAAAAAACACAGAAATTAGTCAGAGACAAATTTTCTAGTCAATTCACAGCACAATATTATGTTAGCTACGAGCAATTCAGTGACCAGTGAGTTATTAGAGTTACCTTTGTAAGGAGCATCCATGTGGTTGCCATCTATACTTGAGATAATCTTGGTCAGGACGGCCATTCCTTTGGCAATTGAATTCATGTTCAATGAATGGACATTGAGTTGAATTGTAAAGAGGATAAGTTTCATCTTCAATCCAACTTCCTTCGAAAAAGTTGCAACTCTTCTTTGAATTTGCATTTGAGTGATGAAAAAGTAGCACAATGAAGATAGTAAAGAAATTCCAACCCATGGATCTACTCTACTAATCAAATCTTGAAGAAAAATGCCTCTTTACTATGAGTGTTGTGTGTGTCATATAGAGTTAGATTGTGTTGAGATCTAGAAATAGGGGAAAGATTGTTTACATATCACAACTTTTCTGAAAAGAAAAAAGTGAGATATATTGTACATACATATGATTTATGAATTACTTAAAAATTATCAGAATTAAAGAAAAGTTTTTCACGTTTCTTCACATACCATTTATTTATACCACACTAGATGCCGCAAGGGATGAAGGTAGGGGTGGGCACGGGACGGTATTGAAAACTCAGTTTTCGTTTTTTTTTTTTAAAGAACATTACTCTCTTTATTTTAATTTATTTGATACAGTTTATATTTAGTCACGGTAAGTGATAATTAAAGATATATGAAATAGTTTTTATATATTAAATGAATTTTCTTAAGATAAATACAAAATGGCAGTCGATGTAAACATAGTAATGTTGACTCAAACTTGTAATTGTATTAAAAAATTGTTTAATATCTATAAATATTTAATTCAAAATTTAATACATAAAATAAGTATAATTCAAGACCCACAAAATAAAAATTATGAATCCTTATCCAATATAAATATCTGTTTTTTCAGGCATTTAACCAGAATAATACTAAATACTTACTAACTGTCCGTCCACTTGGAGTTGTTACAATTTTACACTCCATTAAATTATATAGTTAATGACTGTGTTTGGGTCGTTTAAAACGTCTTAAATTTGCATTATATTTATTCCCAACTGTACAGGTTAATTTGATTGCCATTTGCCAATACTTCTTAACAACACTAACAACATATTTGGATGGTTGTTACATGTATACTCTTGTTAGTTAAAATATTGTGATTGTTACTTAAGTTTTATTGTATCGTATTATTAAATTAATTGTTATATAATAGTGAAAAATTGCATTTTATATAACTATTAATTTGGTGTAATAGTTTAGTGTCAGCTAGTTAGACCTTTTCATATTAGCCCTATGAGAAAAAAGGATCAGCGAATGAGAAAAATTATCTAATACTTTTGTTTTTGTTGGGATTTAAACATGCATGAAAGACCTCGTGGTTGTTCACTTTTACTTGTCAACTATTCTAAAAATAGTTTTTCACTTTTACTTGTCACTTTTAACATTTCAAGAAACGACAATTTTTTTTTTCATATTTTACTCTTAGCATTAATTATTTATTCCTCAAATCATTTTTCAAGATCTAATGTCAAATATCATTTAATAGGGGCAGTATAATAAAATAATCATATTAATCAATGTTTTCTTAATAGATAGATCTATGTATCAAATTCAAACATAACAAGCACAAGGGAACGAAAGGAGTACAGTTTACAAGTATTTGTTAAACTTATTCATAATTTATGTTTCTTAACATATTTTATTTCAGATTTGAACTAATAAAATTTGGATGGTTCAATATTAACCCCCCTCTATATTTCCACAGACTAAATTTTTTTTGGACTATACTCTGAATTTGCTCTCTTTCTTTTGGTGTGTATAAAATGAGAGCCAACACTTTCCTTATATAGGTGCACAACATTGATAACTTGTTGTGACAACTTCACTATCGACTATTTTTTAAATTCATTTTTTTTGTCCCACATTGGATGCACGATGTATCCAGAGTGTATAATGTATACACTCAATAAACACTCAGGTACAATCAGTGAGTATAGATTAAGTATACACTTGGGAATAGACTAATATACTCATGTGTAAAACATATATAACTAGTGTATAGTACATACACAATATGTATAACTATAGACATTTGAGTATACGTTATATGCTCAGGTTCCCTTCAAACGAGAGTGTTGGATGTCCAAAATGAAAAACAATAGAGCGGTGGTGAAATTAAAAATGTGTTAGGATCAAGTGTTTATCATCATATCAAAAACTATAGCAAAGGTGCAATTTTATTTTTTTAACTAAGTCTATCAAGCAAGTATCATGTTCGATCATGACTCTAACCTGGGTCATACCAGTCCCTCGTGGGCCTTTCCATAGGCACCCAACAATCCCCCTCCCAACACTTGCCTCATGCAACATGTTTGCTTTTGGGAATCGAACACATGACATTGACTCTGATACCACTTGTTAGAATTAAGTGTTTACATCATGTTAGAAGCTATAGCCGATAGCAAATGGACTATTTTATTTCTTAACTAAGAGCCTGTTTGGATTGGCTTAAAAGTTGATCAAACCTACTTTTAAGTCAGTTTTTGACTTCTAAAAGTGTTTGCCAAATATAAAAAAATAACTTAAAATAAGTCAAAAATGACTTAAAATAAGACAGAAACAAAAAATAGGTCTCCTCCTACTTTTTATTTTTTGACTTAAAAGTCATTTCAGTTTGACTTTTTATATATTACTTAAAAACTATTTTTTAAGCCAATTCAAATGGGCTAAGTCCATCAATCAAGGGTCATGTTTGATCATGACTCCAACCCAGGACACACCGGCCCCTCGTGCACCTTGCCATAGACACAATGTTGGGCTGTTGGCGTTACCCAACAAAATGTAAGAGAGTAAAACTGAAATGATCTCAACTTTCCTTGTTCTGAATTTGCCTAGTTTAACACTTGAATTTCATATTCTAAATCAAATTTATTTGCTTAGAATGTTAAATGAATGACCTTGAAGTAATATTTTTTCTATCATTTAAACAAATATTGTAATTTTTTAATGTTAATTATTATTTTCAATAAATTTTAATATTTATTGCTTGACATGATACATATGTACGCTGAACTAGTAAAAAAAAAATTGCTTGAAATTAAATCAACGTTTAAAATCACACGGTCCTAACTTGTGTTTGACATCAATTCAAGGATATATAATTAGGAGATCAAATCCGATCCATATTGCATATTTTAAATTGAAAGAAAAAATAAAACGAGTATTACAAATTATTTTACTAGATCACTGTTATTTATTTGACTATTAAATTCTCAAAATTATATATACAGTCCTATTATTTTCTGTCAATTGTTTATTTTTATATTGCCTTGTTAATTTTTTATTGCATATATTTGTAATTTATTAACTTCAAAGTTTACCTTGTAAATTTATTTTGCATCACAGATTGTTCTTCACAATAAAACTTTGTAATTTAATTTGCATGAAATCTTTATTTTGAATTTGTAATATATCCTATAGCTAACGTCCAATTTTTGTTTGAATATTCTCAAATAATCGCATATTCAAGTTCTCTAATAGATTATTTAAAGCTAATATACAAGTTTTTTGAGTTTGAAAATTAGAATCGAATAAAGACTAAACTCAGAGTTGAAAATCATGCAAGATTTTTGTGTTATCTCATTCTTAACGTCAAAGAGAAGTTTGATTTGTATTAGCATATTGTTAATTAATAATTAATAAAACATTTATAGTAGAATAAATATGCCATGATAAAAGTAGTTGACCATGCAAAAAGAGCCGTCGGTCAAAATCTGTGTACGGAAAAGTTTCATAACAGCTCATTGAATTTTCAAAAAATAAAATAAAGATTATCTCAATATTCTCTTATTTCTACAATTTTCTAGAAAAGAATCTATCGTAATTTCATAAATGGAATTTGGGAAAGGGGTACGTACAAATAGAAAAATTATTTTCCAACGATAAAGCATAACAAAATTAGTATGAGAAGGAAACACATTAGTGAAGAAGTCATGTTAAAAATAACGTAGAAAAAGAATAGTAATAAGAAAAATAACAACTACTCCTACTGCTAATAATAATAATAATAATAATGAAAAGGAAAATAAAATAATATTCGATAGACTACCTATTAACTTTTTACTCTAATCATCAATCTCCATATCATTTTACGGAAAAAAAGTGAACTTGATGAATTACATCTTTCTAATATGAAGTATTTCCTTACCAAATAGGCTTCTTGAAGTTTTGATTTGAGCATCGAATTGGACAGGTAATTAAAGAGAGTTATATCGAAAAAGTGAGTTGCATTGCTACTATAAATAGTTGACGTACGCATAGATTAAGTTAAATTTTATTAACTCTCCGAGTTTTAATTTTTTTATTTTAAAAAATATTTCTTTTTGACACTTCTTTATTTTTAATTCTTCGTTTACATGTTTACGATCACAAGATTAAAGAATATCTTGCTATATTCTGCATTTCTCAAGTTTAAGGTCACAAGATTCAATTTTTTTCTTACTTTAATTTCTGAACTCAGTGTCAAGTAAAAAACAGACAAACAAATTGCAAAGAGGCGCAACAACATCAACACCAACAATAAATTCAATATAATCTCATAAGTGGAATATATGAAGAATAGAGTATGCAGATCTTATTCTTATTTTTGTGGAGGTAGATAGATTATAATTGATAGACCGTAGCTCAATTTAAAAAAAAAAATAAAAAAAATGAGAGAAAGCAATTCGAAGTAGTTTTTCTGTAATCGTAATTTTTTAAAATATCTTGAATTATTATTATCCGAGGCATTAATTTTGATAAATCATTTGCCTACTGTTTTATTGTAGGTGACAGGTTGTGACTTGTGAGGCTGATGGCTCTACTACCTGCACAATATTCTGCACATTTTTGGATCCTTATTGGAGTGTCATTTAACAAGTCTCTTAATTATATGATAAATTGATAATGTATAATTACCATTATTATTTGTCTACTATTTTTAAAACGTATTTTTATTTTTATTTGATATATTTTTAACATATTAAGAAAAAATAATTATTTTTCATATTTTATTTTTAGCATTAATTATTTATTTTCAAATCGTTTTCAGTACATAATACTAGACAGGAAGAAGAAAAAAAGAGAGGTACCCATGCATAAGTTTTGTTGTTTATCCAATTAGCATTAAACAATATTTGTGTAGGCTCCTCCTATATATGTTTTCTAGCTGAATGTTTTTGACTGAGTCTTTCTTCATCTGCTTGCATGTATGGGTGCAATTATTTATTTTTTCCAATTAATTAAGTCTAGACATGTAGGTCTTCAATATATCATAATAAATTACAACTTACATTAAAAAAAAAAAAAAAAAATCTAACAGTTTTCACATATGGAGATTGAATTTTCTTCCTTCCCTCCCAAGTCCCAACGAAATAGGCTATCAATATCCACACAGAGAGAAAAAAAATAAGTTTCTTGTTATTTACCTTTTTTCCTTGGTATGTTAGGTACTATTGATCTTCATATTATTTCGTTATTGTTACTGTTTTTGTATTTCCTTATTCAAATTTTTTATTTTAAAACGAGGAGACAAGATATGATACAATTTGTATACACTCTATTCACTTTTAAACTCTACTTATGAAATTACATTAAACATGTTATTATGTTATTATTGTTAAAGGATAAAAAGGAAAAAGTTAGAAGAGAAATGATAAATTCAAATACTTGCATATATAATTTGGTCATAGTTCATACCTCATAATTCTCTATCACAATTCTTGTGGAGGAAATTGGAGTACAAGATTAACACACTTAATGTTAAGAGAAACAAATATGCAAACTCATGAATTTCCCTAATTTGTTTCCACAGCCTTAAAATCCTCTTTAGGAAGAATGGAAGATGCACTTTTTTTTCCATTAATGTAAACCCTAACCATCAGATTAATATGAAAAATCATATGATGTATTTATACACGTTATATAAATATACAAGATTTATATAAAGGACAAAATAATGAGTTAGCGGATTAATTAGTACACTTTTTATGTATGGACCCAACTTAATATAACTATTTTCAACCGACTACTATTTATCTATGGATCCAATCTAATACGTAACTATTTTCAACTGACTTTTAAGAATTTTAGAATAAAATTTATATATTTAAAAATTATAATAAGTCAACGAATAATTTTAAAAATTGTATAATCAAATTAAAAGATTTGACAAATATAACGAAGAGAATATCTTTTTTATTTTCCTCTTCTAGAGAGGTTTGGAGATTGGATACATCATTGCTGCAAAGTATCTAAAGAAAAATTATGGACAGTACAAGTATTATTTAATATGCATATGGAGGTCAAAATCAAGGTGCCCCCAACCAGCCACCCTTCCAACACAATTTCTTTTACTAATATATTGTTTTTGAGGGACAAAAATGTACAACAAGTGAATAGAAAACTAAATCAAGAGTAAACTAAACCAACTACTCCAGGCAGACCTTGATCTATTTGGTTGTCTTTAATTGGAAAAAAAAAGAGGTGATGATTGCACTTTTAGCTCTTCACTTGTTAATATATTAGTATATTTTTGGTCCTCAATAATATTTAACTATACCATTACTTAGATATGAAATCTACATGTTGATACTCACAATGTCAATATTCATATCAGTGATTTGAAACTGTTCATCATTTTTATTTGTTGGAGCGATATGTATTTCGATGATACTTGTTTTTAGATTAAGAGATCCAACTCACATCGAACCTAATGCATATATCAACTAGTTAAAGATTAAATACTGTTTAACCAGAATTTAGAGATATTTGAGGGGCTAAAAATTTTGAATTCTCAATAAAAGAAAGCTTATCAATAAAATATTTAGACTTTGACTTGTGAATAAAAAGGTACGCTAGCAATAGTTGAAAGGGTCCGAAAAGGGACCTTTGTACAGAGAAGTCGACGTCAAAAACATTTTATTTATTTATAGAAAGACCATTTTGTAGAGAATCTAGGCCCGCTCATATGGCGCTACCACAAATCAGAATTCTCTTTTAATTTATTTATTTTCAAAACTGACCTTCTCTTTTCATGAAAAATTGTGACTTTTATGAAATGTTGTGACATTTATGAAAAGTTGCGACTTTAATGAAGAGTTGCGACGTTTATCAAAAGTTATGACTTTTATAAAAAAGTTGGGACTTTATGAAAAATTGTGACTTTTATGAAAGATTGTGAACTTTTCAAATGATTGCAACTTTTTCAAATAATTGAAACATTTATCCTTTGTTGTCTATAAATAAAGGGATTTTCTTTCATTTTAAAACAACGAAAATTATGAACCTCTTTTCCTTCTTCTGCACAATTAAATATTCGTAGACTTTGCTCCTGTTGAGTGACTCACTGACACCATTACTTATGTTACAGATCCTGCTATGTATTTTTACAGTCATTAATTTATACTTATGTTATTAATGATAAATGATAAGATGTTATAATTTTTATTTTTCCTTTACATTATTAATGTTTGTTACTACGTAATCTTGTATGTAAAATAATATAGTGTTTTAGTTTTAATGATTAATCGATTTTAAGTATTATTTTATAAAATTCCGTGATACTGAATTCGCGCGAATAATTTTACTAGTTTTAAATAATTAAACGTGACTTTTTTTTAATTTCTATCAAATTTTAATTGAAACTATAAAACATAAACATGGACAAAACATCTATCTCAAAAGTTACATCAGACTCTTGAAATATACTAAAAATAATACAATAAACTACTTCCAAAATGAGTTTTCGTTTCTATTTTTGTTGTTTTAATTAAATTAATTAACAACATAATATTCCTAATGTGATTTCACAAGGAGAATATATAGATGACAGATGTACTCAACCTGTGCAAGATAAAAAAGTTATTTTCGATATGATTTGATAAATGGAAATCAAAGTATTCACTATTAAAGTCAAATGATAATTAAGGAACTATTTTGAAATTACTATAAAAAATAAGGGATCATTTTTGTAATAATTTTCTCTCTATTTTGTACCTGAAAACTCATTCCTAACTCTCTTCCATTATTATACTATCCAACACTTATCTCCTCCCTTTTTCTCCATTCCCGCCTTTCATTTCAAGGCTTCAACAACAACTTAACTCATTCTTCATTAATGGTTAGTAATTTCTACCCTCTTTCATATCTTGTTTTTGATTTTCCTGTTGTATAAATTAACTAACAATATTGTTCGTCCTTTTTTTTTTCTTTTTCTACAGCATTCGGGATTAACAACTTGAAATTGAATTTCTTCGTCTGAGCAATAATGGATACTGCTTGTATCAGATTTTGTGCTTTATTTCTCTTTCTATATTTGCTTTCTACATTGAGATCTGTTGACGCTCAACTTTTGCCAGAAGATGAAGGTAGTTACCATTTCCTCTTCTTTTTACAGTTTCTACTAATTAGTGATTTTTTTCTCTCTCTCTTCCTCTTTTGATTTCATCCCTTGGTACTATTCGAATTCAATTTTCTTCAAATAAATTATAATTACAAATTAATTCCGTATTGATCTGTAATTTTATGTGTGAAATCTGATTTTTTTTGTTCTTCTTCTTCCTGTTCCTGGGTTTGCATAGTGTGTTTCCTTTTTTCTAATTTTGGCTTTACTTTTTGGGATCTGAAAGGTAAAACTATTCTTCATATTTTCCTGTTGCGTAGTATCCGTGTCAGCTTTTTGTTTCTTAATAATAATTGAGTATTTTAATTTTCTTTGGTTTCTTCGGTTTTTGCTACTGTTGTGGTCAGCATATTGAGGCTGACACTTGAATTGGTATTGATCTGTATAATTGTGGCGTTTAGATTTGCGAGACTTAAATTGACTAATCCAATCATTTTTACATGATGTAAAAACTATAGATTATAATATTGGCTCAAGTTTATATTTGAATTTTGACAAGTGAAACAGGATAAATATAAATAAATGGAGGGAGTAATACTTCTTATCTCAAAAAGTTATTTTTTTAAAAAAAAAAGCTAAATAAAACACTAGACTTTCTGTTTTGTAGTAACTGTATTTAATTATATCTTTATATTAAAAATTATTTCTTCTTATATCTTATGTTTTTTTTAATGGACTTAAAATAAACTAAAAAATACCTAATAATTATAATTAATTAACGACTATAGGAAAAATTAACTTTGTGTATATGTTGGTTTGTGTTAGTTGATTTTTCAACATTACTAAATGGTTAACATCAAATATAGTACATAAAGTAGTCTTGCGTTATGAAAAGAAATTCCTTTCTAAACTTTTTCTTTCAATTATTGATCTTTATATGAGTGTATGTTCTGTGTGCAATGAAAGTGAATTTATTTTTGACAACTTTCTGTATAAAACTATTAGGGGTCATTTGGTAGAGTGTATTAATAAAAATAATACTTACATTAGCTTTATGTATTAATAATATTTTATTTGATACTTTTTTTTTTATGTTATATATAAACTATTAATATATTACTATGAATTTTTATTAATTTTTAAAAAAAAATTAAAGTGATGGCTGCGTTGAATGTCTACTTTGAGAAGCCAATCACATGTTGCATTTTTTTAAAAATTAATTTGTTGTGGACTGCTTTGACTATTCATCAATCAATAAGATGCCAATCACATGCTGCTTTTAGCAAGTTGTTTGTTGATTTTATTCAATCAGTTAATGCAATTCCCTTTTCTCTCTCCCCTCCAACCAACCAACAAAATTTACTGCTATGTACATCTATTAGAGAAAAAAAGAAAAAGCTAATAGGCATCTTAATTTTGGACAATAGGCATTTTTTTTATACTATTCTAATTGGTCAAGTTATTAGTTCCTTTATTTCTTATTATTTGTCGTAATTTTCTTTTTTGAGAGTGAGATATATCAATTTTGATAAACATTTTAAGATATATATATATTTTTAATTATATTGATATGAGAAAAAATGCAAAGTATAATACTTTTCGTTTAATAACTTTTTGAATATTCAAATTTTAATTCTAAAATATTGAATTAATCTAATCTAATTTAGCTTCGAAAATGAGTCAATTGACTCAAGAAAAGTAAAACATGACAACTATTTTAGAATGGAGAAAATATTAATTAAGATAGGTTTAAAGAGAGATAGAAGTTGTGGTTTATAAGGCTTAAAAGACGTATACCATTAACATGAGGTAATACAAATAATTTATGGAGTCTATTTCTCTTGCTATGTTTTTTTCTCTCTTAGAGGTGGTTGTGTTGGGTATTTTTTTTTTTTTTTTCTTTTTTGTGTTGAATACAGGGCTATCTATATGTAAGTACAAAATTCAAAAGAATAATAATAAAAACATGGAGTAATATATAAGGCATACACCTACCCCTTTAAATCATGGATTCAACTATGTTTTATAGGCTGAAATTTAATTTAATAACAACTACTGATCACCCTATCCTTCACCTTTTATTCAACTTAGTGCTAACCATTTGGGATGTATGTTTTCTAATTTTCTTAAATTTGATTGGTCAAAGTTTTTTTTTTTTAAAATATTTTCTTTTGAAAATGATTTTCTCGAAAACAAGTTTCATTTCACACTTATTGTCTACTCAAGAAGTTGTCCATTGCTAAATTTTGTGTTTTCTTAAGAGTGGAAGATTGATGGATTGAGAAATAAAAAACGCTATATAGTGCAAATATCACAGTATGCAAGAGTTTGATTTGCTCTCTATAGGATTTCTCATATCTGGAGATTGTAACGATTGTAATTTAATTTAACTTTGATGTGACAGTAAAAGTTCTGGAAACAATATCATCGAAACTTGAGAACAGATATTGGAATGTCAGCCGATCCTCTTGCTCACAGAGTAGTGGTTTTAACATGACGGATCCTACTTATGATAAAATTATCAGCAACATAACATGTGATTGTTCATTCAGTAACGGCTCAGTTTGCCATGTTGTAACAATGTAAGCTCTGCTTTGATCTTTAAAACTTCACGATTTACTCAATGTTTTATAGCTAAACAAATGCTATGATATATTATTAACTACTATAAACTTCAGCTATACCATTTATTATGATCACTTCCTTCATTTCTTAAATTGCATACATATTTAAACTTCACCACATGAATTAAAATGGAGGGAGTAATCATGAATAGGGAGTCCAAGAACAATGTCCTCTTGTGATTTATATTCCATTGAGTCTTAGATCTTCAAAATGATTGCATAGTTTAAGCCCTCTTACATTTTTTTTTTGTTGATACAGCCAATTGAAGGGTCTTAATATGACGGGAATTCTGCCTCCAGAATTTGCAAATCTTACTCATCTGCGAGAATTGTGAGTATCAGTTAATAGAGACACCCATAGGATTTCTCTCCTTTCTGTTACAGAAACTTGTATGAGTTCTATTCAATTTTTTCTTATAAAATCATAACAGTAGCAAGTTATTGTTTGTTGCTTTATATGAAACAAAGTCTATTGAATTGTGTAAACCATATCCTTAAAAAGTGAAAGTTTAATGTGGATCATAATATGCAAAACTGGAGGCTCAATCAATTTTGGCATTTCCAGAGATCTGTCTCGTAATTACTTAAATGGATCAATTCCCTCAAGTTATGGCCAGCTTCGCCTCACTATTTTGTAAGTTCTTTTCTGTTTAATCTTTTAAAAGATTTCTAGTAAAGAGGTTTTTTTTTTTTGATATTTTGTTCAAACTCATATGTATAGGTCACTCTTGGGTAACCGTATCAGTGGGCCAATTCCCGAGGAGTTAGGTGACATTTCCACACTGGAAGAACTGTAAGTTGAAGATATTGCATACTTCCTTTAACTTTCTGAATACTTTTGGTGTATCTAATTGGATGTCACATTGATGAATTGGATATTTTCAGAAATTTGGAAAATAATCTACTTGAAGGACCTCTTCCTCCAAACCTTGGTAGTTTGAGCCGCTTGAGAGAACTGTAAGACATAGTAACCATATATTCAACGTCTACTATTTACTTATTGTTACTTCTGTTCCAAATTATTTGGCACTTTTCGCTTCCCAATAGTCAAACTAAAATGCATTTTCTCACCATTTTGATTTGAAAAGAACTGTAACATATAGTACTTTTGTATAGTTTCTGGAGATTTTTAACATAAAGAAAGAGTTAATCAAGTCTAATTTAGCTCCAAAAGTTGGTCAAATTGTATCAAACATAAGCTAAAAAGTGCCAATCGAATCGGGACAAGTTGTGTGATTTTTCCGTTATCATGGTTAATTGATGGATCATTTTGCAGGTTTCTTTCTGCCAATAATTTCACAGGAACTATACCTGAGAACTTCAACAATCTTAAGAACATGACAGACTTGTAAGCAAGAAAATGTTATAAGAACATTTGACTTTTGTGCTTCATCCTCTTAACTCTTCGTCTGTTTGCAGTAGGATAGACGGGAATAGCATATCTGGAACCATACCAGATTTTATTGGCAACTGGACCAAAATGGATAGATTGTAAGTATGCATCTGATAGTTGTAAATATTGATGCAATTTTCTTCTCCTTGAAGGATTCTAAACTTTAAAAAGCAAAAACAAAGTAGCATACATAGTTTGTAATTGCAATTATCATGAAACTTTTTTGCAGAGACATTCAGGGAACGTCAATGGAGGGACCAATTCCTGCTACAATATCCCAGTTGGAAAATATGACCGAGTTGTAAGTACACTCTTCTCTCGTGTTACCTGCTTTTAAAGTCAAATAACTGTTAAATTCACTTTCAAGTTCCCCTTTCTTCTATTATAATAGAAAGAACAAATTAAAAGAGAAAATCTCTTGAGAAATGAAAATTGAAGGCTATAGCAGAGGTTCTCATGTGCATTTTTGTTTTCAGGAGAATATCTGATTTGAGAGGAGAACAAATGCAATTCCCAAATCTTCAAGGCTTGACAAAGATGAGAAGGCTGTGAGTAGTATATGCTTGTAGTTGGAAATTTAGCTATTACATCTATTCATCATAATGTCATATGCTCATGGTTCTTTAATTTGATTTTAATGATGCAGGACTTTGAGAAATTGCTCAATTTCCGGTCCTATTCCGAGATATGTAGGTGCCATGCCTTTGAAACTTTTGTAAGTTTGTCATCTTTTTATTGTTTTAATCATTCTTCTTTTATGAGAAACTTCTTTTCCAGCAAGTTCTGTGTTTTGGCTCTTCTATATTTTAGTTTATCAAGAGTATTAGAACATAGAAGTCTCGGTGAGATGTATTCAGAGATGGCATAGCTATGCATTGGAATATAAATATTCTTGTGCAAATATTAATGTTACTGTTCTATCTAATTGTGAATAGGACTGCCAAGTGTAACATTAGACTTAGAGGTTGTTATACCTTATTTGTTGATTTATCTGGTCAGAACAAATAAGATGCTTTCTATATTAATAATAAGAAGGATTCAATTGAAAATGTGATGTCCCGTCTAAGGTAATAGCAACGATTTAGCAACTGGTACTAGTGAAAGTTGAGTTAACAGGATGCTGTTTTTCTAGTTTGTCATCTCTTCTTTCTGCAACAAAGTATATACATTTCATCGAAATTCGTAAAATTTTAACTCAACCTGAAATCACCCTTCATTGTATAAAAGGAAATTCTTCTACATACCATTTCATTCCTCGTAGTTGCATGACAGAGCAAATTTTTTTACTTATTGTCTGGATACCAAAGTGGTTTGCTTTGCTGTCTGCTTTGATGCTAATCCTGCCTACTTATGATAAGAGTTATTTATATTCAGGGACCTGAGCAACAACATGCTGAATGGTACAATCCCAGATGCATTTGAGCAGTTGGATTTTGATAACATGTAGGTACCTTGCAGTGAAACCTTTACAAGTTGAAGCATAAATCTTGTACATTCTTTTCTCAAAGTTTTCGTTCGGTTATAACAAGCAAAAGTTTTATCTGCGATGTAGGTTTCTTGGTAACAATGCATTAAGCGGAGCAATTCCCAGCTGGATGTTTAGTAAAAGAGAGAACATGTTGGTATTTGCTCAATTTGTTCCGATTTCCTCGTCTTAGTAGTAAAATTTGGTTATTATCACAGTTAGCTCCCGAACAAAAATGCCACACTTCAAAGTTTGACAATTTTTCCCCCAAAACTTTTTGTTTGCTGCAAGGATGCATTTACAAGAATTTGGTGTCTTCTAAGTGCATGACAGCTATAATCTTTTTTATGCAGGGATATATCATACAACAATTTCACACAAATATCTACTTCAGTATGCGATTCCTCTACCTTGTGAGCATTGTTCCTCTTCGTTTGGAACCTACATTCATATACTATTTCTTTTTTTTACAAGTGAAAATTTTGGTCCTTTAACTACATTACTTACAAACCTTCCTTCTTTAACAGAAACTTAGCTGCCAGCTATTCAAATACAATAAACACGCTCAACAACTCGTAAGTCCTCCTAAATGTTGTCTTATGCATCAACTGCTAGTTTGTTTGATGCTTTCTGTCTATTGTCTATAATTATGTGGATTAATCTATTTGAAATTGCAGGGAGGCCTGGTGTTCTATGAAACCCCTCATTTGTCCCACAGAAACGAAATGTAAGAGTTAGAGTTACAGCCTATAAACCTTTTTTTTATAGACTCGGAAATTCGTAACTTGACCCTTGAGAGGGCCTGAAGTAGCAGTTTGTCAAAGGACCTCAGGGGTGGCAGCCTGTGCACTTTTAAGTACAAAAGCATAGCCTTGGAGTTGAGAGATAATTTCACAACTCTTCCTCATGTTATGCTCTTTATGTCAATTGCAGATACTTCACTATTCATAAACTGTGGAGGACCTAGAACTTCATTTGAGGGAAATGATTATGAGGGGGACACGACCGATAGAGGTCCATCATATTTTTCTTCGCCCTCCGACAGATGGGCTTTCAGCAGTTCAGGAGTGTACGTGGGTCTTCAAGCTGCCAGTTATATTGCAACAAATACATTTTCACTGGATGTGTCCGGTCCTGACTTTTACAATACAGCACGCCTTGCCCCTAATTCTCTCAAATATTATGGGCTTTGCCTACGAGGAGGTAGCTACAGAGTGCGCCTTCACTTTGCTGAAATAATGTTTTC
>JAJOOO010025994.1:0-15322 GCA_029582685.1 Solanum piurae
AGTAAATAAGCAATTCTTGAATAGTGTGGTGCATGCATTGATAATTCTTTCGTTTAGAAGTCCTTTTAGCGGTTGCAAACGTTAGAACTCGCCTTGTTGCTACTTGCCGGACTAAGGAGGTAATCAACAAGAAAAGAATTATCAACATATATTTAGTGTGATACTATCTAATAGGCTAGTGTCGATTGGTGCGAACTAATAACTAAGCCAAACATCGATTATGATGTCTAATATGTGGTAAAAGTAAGGGTTAGTAAATTATACACATGTAGCCGGACCAAGGTGCGTGGTGAAATTCTCTAGATGCCGGACCAAGGATTTAGAGATACCTAACTTATCACTTTGCATGTGGTGCACTAGGACAAGATTGCTATTACTAGGATTACTGTGTTATGAGCTTGTGGGAAACACTACCCTAGTTATTTCTCTCATCTTGATAACAACCAAAATTGACTTTTGATTACTGATTACTTATTGAATTCTTACAATTTATTTCACAAAACCCCCCCTTTAATTACTTGTTTTTGGAAGTAATTTGACTAATTGAATATAATTGTTGGTTAAAGTAAAGTCTAAACCATTTTCCTCGTGGAATCGACCCCAACCTACAAGTTGGGTTCTTTACTTGATAATGATCGCTTATACTTATTTAGGGAGGTGTAATTTGAGCGTATCAAGAATCTTAACGAAGATTGATTTATTTTGTATGTGTGAGAGAATTTTCATGTTATAACTCTTGAAAAGAAGTACACTCTTGTAGAGTTTCATGATAAGGTCCCTCAAGATCTACTACAAAATTGATTAGTTACGATGAAGCACTACTAGACAAAATTGCATGAGAAAATAACTTGGTAAATTTCTTTCGATAAGAAATAAAGGAATGCCTGTGAAAGTTGTCAATGCATAGTTAAGAGTCTAAGTGAGAGATTGTTAGGGTATATACTATTAATCATGTGTTTAGACATAGTATTCTAACAGTTTTGACATGAAAGTTTTTTAAATTTCCCGAGTAATTATAATTTTTTGGATGACGATACAGAGGTTTACTAATGCACAAGTGAATACAGATTTAGATTTGGCTTTGGTGAACAAAAATCCGAAAAAGGAACATAGCAGATTAAGAAGAAGAAGAAAAAGAAGAAAGAGAGAGTGAGAGAAGAAGGTTGCAAAAATTGTATTCATATTAATTTTTGTTTGTCAATTATTTTTGTTTTACTCAACATTTGTATTTTTATTAAGAACATTATATATTTTTTTAGTTTGTAGTCAATCTAATAGGTATGCCAAATAGATTTGTATTTCTTAAGCATTGATGTATCCTATTTTTTGCACAGTCAATTTGTAATTTTTTTAGAATATTGTATTCTTTCTCAAAAGATTGTATTATTTCCAGTATGTATACTATTTTCTTCTAGAATCTTGTATCATTTCTTAAATCATTTTCATATGTAATGATTAGATTATATTGGGATGCAATCAATAATATTTTTATAATACAAATAAAAGAAAAATATATTTGGCAGCCATGTAATATAATTTTGATCACCGGACACACTTTTTAGTTTACACTATGAAAGTAAAATACATACATAACTCAATCTTGAATATTTTTGTTATATGAATGTAAATTTGTATTTGTTGATGATTTTGTATTCGATTTTTATGGAATACAATATAGTTACGTAGATAACTATTCTGTATGGAGCGATGATAGCCTTAAGATCATCCTATCGAACGGTTGGTGGCAGCTTCCTCCAGAACAACAAGGCCGCATCAAACACAAGTGAAAAAAAAAAGTAAACTCAAATGTCGAAAACAAAAATTAGAAATAAAAAAGCTATATGAAAAAACCGGTTGAATATTTAAGAAAACAAAAATTGGAACACCAAATAAGATTAGATCCCATCCGTAGCAAAACGGGGATGAACAAGGCACCAAGCAACAAATTTAGCAGGACATTTGAACTTCTAGCCCAACGTCGATTTGTATGCCTATCTATTTGTATGAATCTCCTTTTTTCTGGCAAAAACTTTGATCAATTGTTTTGTCTACTATGGAGAAGGAGGATCATCAATGGTGAATTGAAAGTCGCTAATGGAGGATGAGGAAGACGAGAGAATTTATCGCCTATTTTAGTCTCTTAATCTGTATCAATCTCCTTTTTTCCGACAAAAATCTTGTCTTGCTTTCTACGAAGAAAGAGAATCATCAATGGAGAATTGAAAGTCGTTAATGGATGATGATGAAGATGAGAGAATTTGTGCCTATTTTAGTCTCCTAATCCGTAAAGTAAGTAATAATATATATTTTAACACTATTTACTTAATTTGAAAGATTCTCTCCCTTGATTTTCTCTAATTTGTTATTTGCTTAGTTGTATATTTTAAAGTTAAATTAAAGAAAAAAAAACATAAATCAACAATATAACAAACTAAACTATTGACATTTTTCATAAATATTGAAAGTGTGGCTAAGAGGTCCTATTGAATTCTAAAATATTGACATTTTGAAATTTTTTCCTTAAAACAATCTACAATATACATAGTTAGGGCCCGAAAGTGACCCAAGCCCAAACTTAATTAGGCAACTACTAAAAAATAAAATTAAGGCAATCGAGAAAACATCAACTGAAAATAAAAGGGGGCAGAGCTGGATGAAGCTCTGGAAGCTCAAGAAAATCTCCATGGATGGGTTCTTCAAACTACGTACCAATCGATGTTTTCGAAACACAATTCCGTGGTTGAGTAGAAATTGACCTTAGGCTTTCACAAGTCTCATGAACACCATGAATTCACACTCAATGAAAACTTCTTCAACCACTAAATCGGGGTTTTTTTCTATAACGAAGGTAAGCTTCAAAGATCTCCCTTAAACTGAAATAGAACTTCAAATGTAAAGTAAGACCATGGGTAAAGTTGCATTTCTTCATCGTTAACAGGTTGAGCTCCAAAGGAACTAATACTATTGTTATAGGATGTCAAGCCTCGAGCCTACACCCTGGACATGACCGACACTCGAGAACCATTGCTAGTCCCCAAGCGAACCCTTCTCTTGGATGGCTGCTAAGTGGAAAACTAACTCAAAGCATACAAAAACATCAAACTGAAGGAAACGTTTAAAATAGTTTACTAAATCTCAAAACTATCTGAAAATACTGAGTATGAAACATAGATTTTAAATAAAACATCTGTAACTGAATACTAAAAGACTGACCAAGACTGTCTATCTAAAAAATATGTAATCGAATACTGAACTGAAGGACTGAAAGTACTCAACTAAAGTATAGTATAAATCATGATGAGAATCATTTAAGGTCTTACTATAAGAATGCAATAATAGTAATAATATTGAACTAAAATATATAAATAAAAATATACTTTACTTTACTTTACTTCACTGTGAGTTTCTACCACCGACAACCATCACTATTAGCCTTGTGATGATACAATATCTTACCCACGTTGTTAGAGCTACCCTTTACCTTGCCGGAGTATATAACACAACTGAACTGATGAATCTACTAAAAGACCTTCTTGAGGTAGTGATAATTCGTCTGAATGTCGGTACAATTCTATCCTACACTGGCTACTTAGTTTATGAGATTTGAATTGTTTGAACTCTTATCTCATATCGGTGCTCAATACTACTCTCAAAATAATATACTTATATGATATGCTCATAGTTTGGTAACTATCTGTCTGTCTGAATAAAGGGTGAGACCACGCTTAAATCTGTAAGTCAAAGCTCAAATCTTTTTAAAATATATCTTTTAAAGTCATGTATATAACTTAAATCATGAGAAAGTCTTCTAACTTGCATAGCTCATAAGTATTCGAAATAGTTTTCACAATAGCGTAAAGACTCTAAAATCATACTTTGAAATATAAACTTCATGAAATCATAGCAATTTCATGTCAATAACTCACAAGATCAACAATGTAAAACCTTACTAAGTATAAAAAGGAAGTACATAGGTCAATAATCTTTAATCGTGAATAATTAATTTAAGAAATCGTGTAATTCGGGTCATAATTATGGATGAATTCGAAAGTAAGTTTGATAATCCTAACTATGGAATTTAGTTCATGAACATTGATAAATCTTGGACATGAGGATGAAAGGAATTCCTCATTGAAGCCTTACATGAAGAACCACAAAAACTTTTCTTGAACCTTGGAGATGAGTTCTCGAGGAGCTTTCTTGAAAATCTATGAATTTCATAAGTAGGAGTTATTAATTCATTTTAAGATGAAGAAATTATGAAGTTTTTTGATCAAATCTTATCTTGGATGATGAACCTTGGAGGAAGTTAGTTTCTTGAAAACTTTTCTTTCTAGGGTAAATTTATGAACTAAGGAGGTGAACTACGTCTTTGGAGGGTCATTAAAAGCCTCAGACATACGCCCGTGTGGAAAATGCCTCATGCTCGCAGTCAACCGTACAGGAAGGCAGTACCTGCTGCCTCGGTGCGCTAGCGCGCAGAAATTGCCTCGGTCTTCGGCCGGCGCGTGGCAAGATAATGTCCAGTAAAATGGACATAACTTCTTACTTTGAATTTCAATTGATGCAAACTTGGTGTCGTTGGAAGAAAACTCAAACACCTTTAATTTGATGGGTTAAGGGACACACAAATCTTCATATTCTAAGAGATATGGTTGTTTGAATTTGATCCAAGTAGAATTTTATATCAAAACTTAATCGGTAAGGAAGCTTTCAACTCAACTTTGTGCTAGAGAATTTTTGTGACCTTAATTCATCTCCAAATTTATTTCCACACTATAGAATTGACCTTAACACCTAAACATAATTTATGAGTCACCCAATACGATCTTATACGTAAATGAAGAATGGTTCAGGCCTTACATTAGAATTTTTTTGGGTGTTACATTAAAATCAGATCTAGCACCCTTCCCTAGTCAAAGTTGAGATAGTAATTAAGGTATTATTCCCTCCTCTTGAAAAATCTACCATATTCATCTTCCTTCAAATGAACATATGATTAATCGATGTAGTGCTGGTAGTAGAAGTGTTATTGTTGCTGTTGATATTGTGTTGATTCCTGCAATGAGTTCCCATATTATTTTGACACTTCCTTATTCTCATGTTTGGAGTGTCCAGTTTCTCCAGTTGTATCATTGCCTTTCCTTTACTTGGTATCTCTATCAGTGAGCTGAAATTTTTAATGAATGTACCTACAAAGCTAAAAAATTATGTTAGTAAAAAAATCCGTGACTTGATTGCTTTAGGTAAGTTGCATCAACTGAAACAACCCATGGAGTCTCTCAACCTCCATCTAGAACCCTTTTGCAGACTAAAGAATATGTCTCCAAAACCATAGGCATTAAATTATGATTGCAACAATATTCTAGACCAATTCTTAGTGCTTTGATTTTTGCAGCTAGAACTGGTTCCTTTCCAATGTTTCTTGTTTCAGCATATACAAAGTTACCTTCAACATTTGTAATACAGAAAACAATAGAAAAATTGTCTGTCCTAACATCCAATCCTCCATCAATGTTGCATTTATAGCCCATTACATGACAAGAGATCAATGGACTGTAATTTCAACAAATTTTGACCATTAAAGGCCAAGGTATAAATATTTGTCTAACATGACCAAGTTTTTCTTGATTTCCCCTTATTTTGTTTTTTCTTCTCCACAATTGTCATCCAATAAAACTAGGTACAACAAGAATCAAAGGTTTCAGTTTAAGGGGACACTCAAACTTCCACCAAGGAGCACAAAATTATTTAAGTTGAATTACAGAACATTCAATCCCAACAGCCCCTTCAAACATGTTCAATAGTTTTATAGCATCTGCACATTTAACAAATAGATGTTCAAAAGATTCTTGCTGATTACCATTGCAACGACAACATTTTACTTCAATCTCAATCTTGATTTTCATTAGCACTTGTATAATGAGAATTCTATTCTGCCAAAGCCTCCACATGAAAAAGAGATTTTAAAAGGAATTCCTATCTGCCAGATGTATTTAAACAACTCCTGAACTGAACCTTTCCTTCTAGGCCTCCCAAGCACATTTAACATTAAATTTATCATTACTAGTTAGCATCCACTAGGCCTTGTTCCAGTCCTCTGATTTACCTACTACCTCCAGTACCCTATGAATCAGATCTACCACTTCATCATTATAAATATGAACCAATAGATCATTTCCTTATTGTAGCAACAACTGATTGACATCTTCATATGCATAATAATGATGATTTGATATAGGAAGATAATAATATAATTTCCCCAAATGAGTCCAGTTGTCCAACCAAATACTTGAATGACCAAACTTTGTTTCCCACCATATATCTTGATCAATAACATCACTATCTTCTATTATAAATTTCCAGACTTGAGTATCACCTTCCCACTGTACCAATTGAGGTCTATAGGTTTTATAATATTTTTTTCACATGAAATTTGCCCATAATGAATTTTTGGTCCTAAAATTGTCACCATAATTTAGCAAACAAAGCTTTGAACACATCAAATAGAGACCTAAACCCTAATCTACCCTCATGTTTGGGCAGACAACAATCTACCCAGGACACCCAGTGCTTGTAAGTTCCGTAGAAACTTTACAAACATTCTATGAAGATCATGAATCACAAACTTGAGAGGAACAATAGAGGACAAATGGTATAAGAGAACAATTTACCCTTCCACATTTGCAGTTTACTTTTTAGATTCTTAATAAGTTCAGAAAAATGAACTTTCTTTTTCTTGCATGTCCAATAGGACATCCCAAGTATATGAGAGGGAATTTTCCTCTAGCAAATCCTGTAACAGCCTCCACCCTCTTATAGCTCCACTGGCAGCTTTACTATGCAAAAAAATCGACTCTTCTACTTATTAATCATCTGGCCAAATTCTTTTTCATATAATTCAAGAGTCGGCATAATCAATTTCAAAGAAACAGGATCAGCATATGAGAAGATAATTATATGATTTGCATATTCTAGGTGATTGATGTTTTCACTCAACATAGCCATGACAAAACTCTTTAAATCATTATCATCAAATAAATTAGTCAACGCTCTTGTCAAAACTTCAGCATATATGATAAAAAAGAGCACCATTTTTCTTAAGACTTGAATAAAAAATCTCCAATCCCCTCTATCATTTATTTTAGCCATATCAATCTTAAGAACAACATTTGCATTATTTTTAGCCATATCAATCTTAAGAACAACATTTGCAGGCTTCTCCCTCTTCCTTATATCAGTAATAAATTTCTAAGCCAACAGTACATTCTCAGTAATACTCCTTCCCTTAACAAAATCATATTGATTTTGAGAGATAATCTTAGGAAGAAAGATTTCAATTTTGAGATAACCTTTAAGCTTAAGCTGTTAGAGAGAAGCACACTTTTATTATTTTTTCATGGGTCAAGTACGTGGAATTTTTTTTTGATTTGGGTGGGGGTGTGATTCGATCTTAGGAACTTTGCATGCTCTGATACCTTATTGAAGTATATGGCCATCTCATCTAAAAGCTTAAACTGCTAGAGAGAGCACACTTTTATTATTTTATTATATTTTCAACATCGATCTCCTTTAGAAAATCATTGCAAATTAGCTTTTTGTTTCCAAAAGTCCTCCTCATATTGCAAATACTTCTTATTGAAATTTTAAGGGAATTAGTGGGAAATTTTGGTTTTAAGACTATTTTTAATGTTTTGGAGGGAAAAATAATTACTATTTATTTTGGATGCACAGAACAAGCTTTTTCTTTGTAATGTTTATTAACAAGTAACTAATTAATAAATTTGACTTAGTATTACAAAAGCTTAAAAAAGTTAAAATTTAAGCAAAAATAAATAATAATGAATATGACTATATACGATATCTTAATACAAATTATAGTACAAAGTAGAAAAAATATTCAAGCTTATCTTAATAGATTAAAAATATAAAGGATCAAAGATTACAATCAAATTGAAATGAAGAAGGAGAATGTGTGTGTATATATATAATGAAATTAACTTTCAACATTAATTGTTATATATCATATAATTTGAATATACTAATCCTCGGAACGTGCAACTTATAAAAGTTAATTTATATATTATGATAGTGGAGCGTATATAAATTCATTGCTAAATTCTTTGTTATATCTCTTCACATAATATAACATGAAAATGTTGTGTCAGATGTTGGAGGTTTCATATATTGAATGCTTCATGAAAAATAAACCCTTTATTATATTAGAGGAATTAACATATTTTAATTACTAAATGTAAGTTTTAATAATTAAAAAATAAACTGGCTATAAAAAAGATACATATAAAGAAATATATTACAAAATGTCTAGGTCGTGTGACATAAAATTTATAGAAAAAATTACAAGGTCAAACGGAAAAGAAAGAAAAGTAAATAAAGGCATGACATCTATAATAAAAGACATCACATTAAAATATATTGTAACGACCTGTTCCCGTCATTATAGAAAAACCAACGGGGGAAAATTTAGGGCCGAAAAACTTTTTCGTAGTATTTGGATTTTTCCAACCTAGTTCAGATTTGGATGAAATCGGAGTCATTAAGGTGTAGGAAAATCTGGTATCAATCGGGTGATTTATTTATGATTTTGATTACATAGGTGGATAGATAACTTGCTAAGGAATCCGTACAACTTTACGAAATTGAATTCGGGTGAGTAGAACTCCCGAAATCGATCTTAACGTGAATGGCATTTTTTGAGCGTCGTTGGTTAGAGATGTGTTGTGAAATGGGGGTCTTGGAATTATTGAAATAGCTCACTTGTTTTGTGCAAGCCGCTTTGGTGGTGGTTTTGGTCACCCTGGCAGTGCCGCTGTAGCGGGGTGATGGCCACTGTGGCGGGCCAAACGCGACTTAAGGTCGTAAATAAACCCCTAAATGACCTTTGTCTGCACTTTTCAATTTTTAGAGCTAAGGAACGAACCCCAGGCAACTCATGACAGTTTTCCACCATTCTTGAGGCTAAATGTAAGCTTTTCACTCCCCAAATCAGTTTTTCGATCTGTAGAACGTAATAGAATGGGTAATTATCGATGGAGGAGGGTTTTGATCTAGATTCTATGGTGGAAAAAGCCCTAAATTGGATACTTGGGATCATGGGTTGGATCTAGGGTTCATAGAATTGTTAGTAATTCGGGTAATTAGTGGTTGTTTATTGATTCCCGTGTTATTATGATATTTTGTAGACCAAGAACAAGCGGAACGAATCCGGAAAGGGAAGGATCAAGTTTCTTAGGGTTTCAAGCTTGTTTCGTGGTAGGTATGGTTGTGATTCTATGATTATATGATGTATGCTCGTTCTTTCTTCATTATGATACATGTATGTATATGAATGTTACATTATTGATCACACTTCTTGTAAATGAGATGGATGAATTATGATTGACATGAAATCATGACTTAAATGTATGATCTTGAGAATATACTTGTGATTGTGATTGTGGTGTGTTGAATGGATCGGTTGCCACGTTCCGGCATATTAACTTGGATCGGTTGCCACGTTCTGGCATAACTATGGGATCGGTTGCCACGTTCTGACATAAACATTGGATCGGGTACCACATTCCGGTATGCTAACTGTTTGGGTTTGGATTCCTTGAGAGGACCAATGATTTGATATAAATGTGAAGTTTTTCGTTGTTCGTAAATGTTGATAATATTGTGTATGTTCGGTATATGCATGCGATTATATTGTTGCATTGACTTACTTATGTTGCACTTAGTAGGATAGCCGCGTGATCCTACCAGTACACTGTGGTTGTGTACTGATACTGCACTTGCTCTTTCTTTGTTGAGTACAGGGCATCTTCAGGTGGCTATTGACAGACCTCGTCTAGAAGATTTGTGATCGTAGCTTCGAATGCAAGGGTGAGCCAGTTCTTCTGGGCTGCCATGAGTTCTCTTTCCGTCTATGTTCAAATTTTGGACTTAGACGTGTTCTAGTTAGCATTAGTTCATTAGTTTGGGGTTGTAACCCTTCTTGTTTAGACTTGTTGAACTTTAGATGTTTTGGTACATTGACTTTCAGGTTCTAGGCGTATCTTCCGCAATGTTAGTTTATTATTGTTAGACTTTTGTTAGAGTTTATGGGAACTCTACTTATTTCCTTCAGTATTTTTCCTGCTTTTGTTTACTTAAATGTCTTAGTTTTGGTTTAGTTTCTTGGTTTGAGTTGTAGTAGTGGTTCTCCCACCGGAGGGTTAGTGTGGGTGCCAATAACGATGGTCTGGGTCGTGACAAAGTTGGTATCAGAGCCTAGGTTCGTTGATCTTGATGTACCAAAATGAGTCTAGTAGAGTCTCGCGGAACAGTACGGGGATGCCTTTACTTTTCTTCGAGAGGCTATAGGACTTTAGGAAATTTCTCTATTTTTCTTTTGTCTCCTTTCATGTTATAACTTGATTCCAATTGGTATCTGTCGATTCAAATTGGTATCTAACCTCCTTCACTCTTCTGTCCACAGATGGTTAACACTAGATATAATGACGACAGGCCCGTAGCTCCCGTCAATGCTCTAACTGAGAAATCTGCAGCGAGAGGTTGCGGTTGAGGCAGGGGTAGAGGAAGAGCTAGAGTTAGAGGCCGAGGAAGAGTGGCGCCTAATAGAAAAGGGGTACCGGTTGAAAATGCTCCCCAAAATAAGGCCCCTCCCATACATCATGAAGAGATAGAGGAGAATGTTGATGTTGAGAATGTTGAGAATGTTGAGGAGGTTGGACAAGAGGAATAGATGCAAACTGAGACTACAGGTATTCCTCCGATCAACCCAGTGTTAGCTCAATAGATCATGTAATTTTTTAAAGGATTTGCTGGTCCTAGAGTGCTTCCATCTGTTCAAGCAACTCAAGTTCCCGCTAATCCCCCTATTTCTATCACTACTCCCAAGGTGGGTGGAAACGTAGGTACTAATGCTTTCTTTCATCCTTTGTTGGGTTCTGTTATGACCGGTAATGAGCATGAAATGTTGACTAAGGTTTTGAAGCTAAAGCCTCCGGTATTTGTTGGTTCTAAGAGTGAGGATCCGTATGAGTTGATTTTGGATTGCTATGAGAGGCTTCATAAGTTGGGCATTGTTCACCAACATGGGGTTAAGTTCGTGACTTTCCAACTTCAAGGTGAGGCCAAGCAGTGGTGGAGAGCTTACATGAAATGCAAATCTTCAGTTTTACTTCCACTCACTTGGACCCAATTAAATGCTCTGTTTTTGGAGAAATATGTTCCTAGAACCTTGATGGATCGTAAGAAAGATGAGTTTATGGCTTTGGAATAAGGTGGTATGTCTGTGGCTGCTTATGAGGCCAAGTTCCATGCTTTATCTAGATATACTACGCAGTTGGTGACTACTGAGGAGGAGAGGATCCGTTTGTTTATTAAGGGATTAAATTCTGAGTTGCAAGTATTATCTATTCATATGACTTCTACAGGCAGAAGCTTTAATGAGGTGACAAACTATGTTAAGAAAGTGGAGGGGGTGAGGCGAGACAGTCAAGATAAGGCATGGGCAAAAAGGGCCAAGAACTCGAGTAACTTTCAATGTTCTTACTCCAAAAGGTCCGAAAGGCCAATGCTTGCAGCCAAGCCAATTCAGTATGATATACCTTTCTCTACAGACAATTACTCAGGAACTCCATCTCATTGTTTGATTCAGGATAGCCAAGGAGTTGCGCCTTCGGCGGGATGCAGACCATCATTTGATCGTACTTGCTACAATTGTGGTGAACCTGGGCATACGAGGAGAGATTTTTCCCATCCACGTATGTTAGATTTTGTGCAGCAGCAGTCTAGAGCAGTGCTACCTACGAGGAATGGTAATAATGGTCGAGGACGTCCACAAGGTGGGTGAGGAGGTAATCAACGAGGTCGTGGAGGTAGAGGAAATGGTAATGGAGGCAGAGGTAACATGCAACCAGGTAGGGAAGTGGCTCGTCAAGATGATAGGGCTCAATGTTATGCCTTTTCAGGCAAGAATGAGGCAGAGACATTTGACGCGGTGATCACAGGTACTATTCTTATCTGTGACCGGATGGCTAATGTGTTATTTGATCCGAGTTCTACTTACTCATATGTATCCGTGAGATTTGCCTCAGAATTTGCTATGATTTGTGATATACTTGATGCTCCTATCCATGTTTCTACCCTAATTGGAGAGTCAATCATAGTCACCCATGTCTATTGTGCTAATCCTATATTTTGTTTATGGATTTTCATACTTGGGCTGATTTGGTGATTTTGGATATGACTCACTTTGATATTATCTTAGGCATGACTTGGTTGTCCCCCTATTATGCTGTGTTAAATTGTAATACTAAGTCTGTAACTCTAGAAATTTCGGAAAGGAAAAGTTAGAGTGGGAAGGGGTGTACAAGCCTAAAGAAGCTAAAATCATATCCTTCATTCGGGCTAGAAAACTGGTAGGGCAGGGTTGTTTGACTTATTTGGCTCATGTTAGGGATGTTAAGGTTGAGACTCCATCTATTGAATCCATTCATGTGGTGTCAGAATTTAGATAAGTGTTTCCAAATAATTTGCCTAGTATGCCCCCGGATAGAGATATATATTTATGCATTGATTTAGAACCTGGTACTCATACCATTTCTATTCCTCTATATCGCATGGCCCCAACAGAATTAAGAGAGCTTAAGGCTCAAATTCAAGAGCTTCTTGATAAGGGATTTATTCATCCTAGTGCTTCCCCATGGGGTGCTCCAATTTTGTTTGTTAAGAAAAATGATGGTAGTATGAGAATGTGTATAGATTACCGGCAATTAAATAGAGTCACTATTCGAAATAAGCACCCGTTTCCCCGAATAAATGATCTTTTTGACCAATTGCAAGGTGCATCAGTTTTCTCTAAGATTGATGTAAGGTATAGAAACCATCAGTTGAAAATTAGGCCTGAGGATGTGCCCAAGACGGCGTTTAGGACTCGCTATTGACACTACGAGTTTTTGGTTATGGCTTTTGGTTTGACCAATGCGCCTGCAGCCTTCATGAGTTTGATGAATTGGGTGTTCAAACCATTCCTTGATTCATTTGTTATAGTCTTCATTGATGATAATTTGGTCTAAACGAAAAGTGAGGAAGAGCATGCCGACCATCTTTGTATTGTTTTGGGTGTTCTTGGGAAACAAAGGTTGTATGCTAAATTTTCTAAATTTGAATTTTGGTTGACTTCAATTGCATTTTTGGGGCATGTAGTTTCAAAAGAAGGCGTAATGGTAGATCCTCAAAAGATTGAGGCGGTTAAGAATTGGGTTAGGCCTAGATCTGTGACGGAAGTTAGGAGTTTTGTGGGGCTCGCTAGCTACTATCGTCGATTTGTGAAGAATTTTGCTTCTATTGTCACTCACTTGACCAATTTGATAAAAAAAGAGGTACCCTTTGAATGGACTGAAAAGTGTGATGAGAGATTTCAAAAGCTCAAGACTCTCTTAACTACAACGCCTATTCTAGCATTACCGGTAAAGGGTAAGGATTTTATTGTTTATTGTGATGCTTCACATTATGGTTTGGGTGCTGTGTTGATGCAGGATAAGAATGTTAAAGCTTATGCCTCGCACCAATTGAAGGTGCATGAGAGGAATTACCCGATACATGATTTAGAATTGGCAGCGGTGGTGTTTGCTCTTAAGATCTGGCGACATTACCTCTATGATGTTAAATGTGAGGTGTTTACTGATCATTGTAGTTTGCAGCATGTGTTCACTCAAAATGATCTGAATTTGAGACAACGAAGGTGGATGGAGTTACTTAAGGATTATGATGTGACCATTCAATACTATCCGAGTAAGGCTAATGTAGTGGCAGACGCTTTGAGTCAAAAAATGGTGAGTATGGGTAGTTTAGCTTGCTTGAATGTATCCAAGCAACCCTTGGCTAAGGAAATTCAGACCTTGGAGTCTAAGTTCATGTAATTGGGCATCTCAGAAAGAGGTGGTGTGTTAGCTAGTATTGAAGTGAGGGTCACATTCATTGAGGAGATCAAGGCCAAAAAGTTTGAGGATGAGAATCTGGAGGAGCTTAGAAAGAAGATTGCGATTGGTAAGGCACAAGAGACCACTCTTGATGCGGATGGGGTGCTCAATTTTAAAGGAAGGATTTGTGTTCCTAGAGTAGATGACTTGATTCAAAAATTGTTGGCAGAGTCTCATGGTTCGCAATATTCTATTCATCTGGGTGTGACCAAGATGTACAGAGATTTGAAGCGAATTTATTGGTGGCCGGACATGAAGAAGGACATAGCGTAGTTTGTGGCTAAGTGTCAAAATTGTCAACAAGTGAAGTATGAACACCAAAGGCCTACAGGTTTGCTTCAAAGAATGCCAATTTCAGAATGGAAGTGCAAGAGGATAGCCATGGATTTTTTGGTTGGTCTTCCCAAGACTTTGGGGAAGTTTGATTCTATTTGGGTAGTGGTTGATATATTGACTAAGTCATCTCATTTTATTCCGATAAGAATAGATTATAATGTTGAACAATTGGCTAAAGTTTATGTGAAAGAGATAATGAGGTTGCATGGGATGCCCCTTTCTATCATCTCAGATCGTGGTACCCAATTCACATCTAAGTTTTGGAGGAAATTACATGATGAATTGGGCACACAACTCACTTTTAGTACCGCTTTCCATCCACAGACGGATGGGCAATCGGAGAGGACTATCCAAGTGTTAGAGGACATGTTGAGGGCATGTGTGATTGATTTTGGAGGACATTGGGATAAATTCTTACCTTTCTGTGAGTTCTCTTATAATAATAGTTATCACTCTAGCATAGATATGGCACCATTTGAGGCACTCTATGATAGGGGATGTAAATCACCCATAGGATGGTTCGAGGCTGAAGAGGTAAAACCATTGGGGGTAGATTTAGAGAAGAATGCTCAAGATAAGGTGAGGAGTATTCAAGCTAAACTGCTAGCAGCCCAGAGTAGAAAAAAGAAGTATGCGGATCATAAGATAAGAGAAATGGCGTTTCAAACCGATGAAAATGTTCTTTTTAAGGTATCACCTATGAAATGGGTGATGAGGGAAAATGATTTAGACTTTACTTTAACCCACGATTATATCCAATTAGTCAAAGTATTTCCAAGAAAACAATAATTAATTAAAAGGGGGGGGGGGGGGGTTTCGTGAATCAATTATGAAAGTGTAATAAATAATCAAAATTTAGTAGTCAATGTTGGTTGTTATCAAGCTGAGAAAGATAACTAGGGTATACGTGTTCCCCACAAGCTCATAACGCAGTAATCCTAGTAACAACAATCCTTTCCTAATGTATTACATGCAAAGTGATAAGTTAGGTATCT
>JAJOOO010025996.1:0-13885 GCA_029582685.1 Solanum piurae
TTGGGAATTTTGGTCTTTGAATCACTTTTGAAAATCTTTGATAGAACTCCTTGAATGAGAGGTTATTCAAGAATCAAGAGTTACCATACCTTAATTATTGAAGACCCGTGAAATTGAAGAAGAAATCAGTTGAAAACCCATCTTTTAACTTGAGCTTCATCAAGGTCTTTAATGGAGTTTTGAGAGAATCTATTTTTGAGAGGGAAGGGTCAATTGAAGAATGGGGTCTAATTCTAGGCTTTGGGGTTTTAACCAACTAAAATACCCTAAAAATAGGTATAATAACCGAATATAATAATTCCCCAAAGTACCCAAATTACCCTTCACTTAGTTGGACCATTTAAATAGGTCAAATTTAAGTTCTATTTTCGCAGATTTCGTCGGGAATCAAATTCACGACGCGGAGGTGTTCCCGCAAGTTCCTAGAAATTAAATTCCGAGACAGTAGAGTCCGCTGTGTCTCCGCGTTGCGGAGACACTTTTTGGCCGTAGGTGGAGCAGGTCCGTGACGCGGAGCTACTCCCTCTATGCATGACTTGAAAGTTGCCTTGGCAGCTTGCTTGGCCAAGGGTTGGGGTCCTCCCGGGGACCCTTAGGGTGGTCCCGGGGCGTCGTAATCGAACGTTTTGACCCTAAAAATCTTTATTAAAACACTAGGGTCACCTCCACTGATTTTAGACTCCAAACAACACATATAAACATGACAACATACTAGAACAAACCAACACGTAAAAGACTAGTTTCCGAACGTCTTGGTCATCCCTTGATGTTTGACTTCCAAACTCTTTAAAACTGACTTAAAAGGCTATTCCTCATTATTTTAACAAGTTATTAATGCATAAAAACCCATGTGAGGCTCTACTTTATCCTACTTCATTTTGAGGGGTGTTACATCCCTTCAGAGGTAACTTCTTGCCCGTGGCATTGGAATCAGTTGCTTCCTTATTTATTAGGATACCACGCGCTGGCTTTCGAGGTGGCATGCCACTATCATTCAAATTCGTTCTAGCCATTACTGCAAAACAAACTAGAAAAACGTTAGAAAAAATTCAAGAAAGATGTAGAAAATTTAGTTGCCGAAAGACTCCCAGAATCATTCGGCAAGTCACCAAATCACTTAGACGAGCCAAATTGGGCTCGCCGAAAGTACCAGCTCAAAAATTTCAAAAATCAAAATAGGTTGGGGATGATCAGGGCCATTCGATGAAATGCCGATACTAATCGGTGAGCTAGAAATAGCTCGCCGAAAGTTACAGTGTACTTTAGGGGTTAGGGGCGCAGAAAAGGGGATCAAGAGTACCTTTTGGAGAGTCGCCGAGTGAACTCCGCGAGCTCAGTCATCTGACTGAAAGTTACGGAACAAACTCAACTAATTTTCAAAATTAAGGGCCATCTGTGGGGGACTTTGGCGAACCGCCGAGCCACTCGACGAGCTCGACTTAGCTCGTCAAACGACCCAACGTGCTAGTTTTCAATCCCATCTCTCAAAATCAAGCCCAAGGCCTCATATTCAAAATTAAACACATACACCCTTAAATTAAGGTCAGACCCATACTACCCATGCCCTCGGGGTACTCAGACTTCCCCCGATTTGACCAAAATTGGTTATTTGATGACTTTTTCCCTTAAGAATGATGTCAAACACTCCATCATTGGGAAGATTACATTATTTAGAACAATTTGGGGTTAGTTAGACTTCATCCCACTAGAACCAACACATTAACACTGCAACCCAATAATTTAGACTTGATTCAAAAAGCAAGAACACGTGAATCGATCAATATAAGGCACTTATGCACATATTTTAATTCGTTACAGGCAAACCAACACTTAAACACGATTATAACAATTACACAACACAAAATAACAACAAATTTACCTATTGCATTTGATTGCAACTACAAAATTAAAGAATGAGGTTTGAAAAATCAACCTTAATGCCAAATTCAAGATTTGTATAGTTAGGCGGCAAAGTTCCACAATTCCAAGCAATGATTTCACAAAAAGAGCGGGTAAAAACAATAAAATAGGCAAGATCTAAAGTTGGGTGAGAGGGTACGAGAGTTAAAATGAGAGAAGATGAAGTATTTTGAAATTTTAAACCATTTGGCCTTTAAAACCTTTCAGTTCGCGGCACCTTCAGTGGAGTAAGTCGTGCTCGCCGAACCAATCGGTGATGCGCAGAGTGGTATTTTACCTCACCGAGTTTTGCAGGACTCCCAACAATTGGAGGGTTCAAACGGCGGAAAAAGTCGGGCTCGCCAACCTGTTCACCGAGTCACCGAATGAGCATATAGCCCGTCAATTTTTTTACAGAGTTCCCCTTTAAGCTTGGTGGTTCCAACGGCGGTCTAAGTCAAGGTTTGCCAACCTGTTCGGCGTGTCGCCGATTAGACTTTGGCTCGCCAAACTACCAAATTTCCAAACTTTGCACTTTTCAACCTGCACAATCAACACCAGTTATTCAAAATCAAAAACTAAAGCATTAAAAACTTGGGTTGCCTCTAAAGAAGCGCCTTAGTTAATGTAGAGGCATGACGAAAATACCAATTTAAGCTTCATTTTTGGGGTTTGCCAAGGTATCACTTGGTAGGCTCCCTTTTGGCCTTGGATTCAAATCAGAAGAAATTTGAACCATTTGGGTCTCCAACTGCTTGATTGCCACAGAATGGGAGGTGACCATCTGATTAAGTGTAGAGACATCCTCCTTTATCTCTTTCAACACTTTGACTGATCCTTCAACTTTGTTGAGAATACGTGAGAGAATGTCTTTCATACGAACATTTTCAGACTTCTTGAGCTTTTGTCGCTCATGGGGTGGGACGTACCTATCCTTGTCACCCTCTCTTTCCTTCCAAGTGGCATTACGATCACACCATTCTCTGTCACTATCTCTCCATATCTCATCTCTATTCCAACCTGCATTTCCACTCAGCCTTGGATAGTTTGAACGATAACCCCCACTTTAATTAGCTAGGAAGTTCAGTTCCCCATTGTACAACGCTTCAAACTAAGCTTCTTCGGGGTTTAATCCATCAATACCCACAACATTAATACTCTTCATACCACTACCCATCATATTTTTCACCAATAGATCAAGCTGGGTCATCATTTTTGCCATGTTTTGGTCTCTCTCTTGTTCCTTTTCAATCTGCTCTTTCGTCATTCTAAAAGTGAGAGGAGAGACTTGGTCTTTTCGAGTGTACCATGCCCTATTTATCTTGGTCATGCCATCAAGGAGTTGAGACGCTACTTCATAGGGTTGTTGCATTATACCTCCGAGAACAAGTTGATCAGCAACTCCTTTGTTCACCAAATCAAAGCTTCTATAGAAGTACTACTGTAATATATGATTTGGCAGCCCGTGGGTTGGACACTGAAGTACCAACTTCTTAAACCTCATCCACGTCTCATAGATAGGTTCACCTTCCAAGCGTTTGAAACCTTGGATACTATCTCGTGGGGTCATCATCTTTGATGGGGAAAGAACCACACATGGAATTATGTAGTAAGCTCATCCCAAGAGGGCAACTCAGCCAACCATTTACTAGCCTCACCCATCAAAGAGAATGTGAACAACCTGATACAGACTGATTCTTGTGATACGCTCTTGAATGAGAACAGACCACAAACATCGACGAAGTTCTGAATATGGTCATATGGGTCTTCATGAGCCAATCCGCCATATAATCCCTTCATTTGGAGGAGGTGTAGCATTGTGCTTGTGACATGAAATATGACATTTCCTTCAATTAGAGGTAGACATATTGCACCCACACCACCCAATGGAATTGGGTCATTTACATCATTGAGGTTTTCAATATCGTCTTGGTGGCCCACTTGGCTACCATTACTCTTGTTTACGCTCATCTCTTCCTCTGTCCAACACATGTAACAAAAAACAAAAACTAAAGTAAGTCAATTCAACTACAACCAAAAAGATCACAATTAAACTTCAATAAAGAAAATTTAAACAACACCACTCCCCGGCAGCGGTGCCATTTCGATTAACGTTTCAAGCACACCTCATCCAATTCTAGGTGCAAACGATCATTAAACAATATAAAACACAACAAAGAGTTAGGGTCGAACCCACAAGGAGCGGTATGTGTTCAAATTCAGTTATGAAGTACAAATGTGGTCTAAATAGTTATAGGAATATAAATTATCAAAAAAGACAAATAAACAAGTCAAAGAGGGTGACAACAAATGTGAGATGGGAGATTTTGGTTTGCAATTATCAGCTATGACACAATCAACCAACAATGAAATAGCAATATAGGGAGGAATTCTCGAGATGCTATTGATTATAGGAAAATTTTGCTATATGGGTAATTGAAACTACTAATAAATAGCTAAATATTAGTGAGTAAAATGGGCTATGATTGAAATAGCTTTCTCTCGAATAACTATTTCAATTTAAGTGATTTCTCTCGAACATCAACAAGCTTGATAATTAAGAATTGCCCACAACCTTGATACATCCTCTCTCGAGAAAGATGGGTAGGATTTGGTATAGGATTCACTCTTTCGAGCTGAACCCACATCAACCCAATACCTACAAACCATTAATCAAAAGCTCTGGTTCAAAAACCCCTTTCTCAAGCAAGCTAAGAACTCAAAGTTAGACCTGCATTTGAAACTATAATTCATAGATTAAAGCACAACTAATGATTAATCCCACTTCAATATAACATGTAAATTAGTAATAATCAATACCCATAAGTTAATTCATCCCATAATCACATAATTACACCTCAAGAATTGGGGTTTTAGCTAAATTTTATAAAAAGATAAAAATAATTACCAACTCGATTATCCATCAGCTGGGTAATAGTCTCCAAGCCTTTACAATGTTTTCCAAAAGTTAAATTCAAAAATCCACTTGCAAATCTTCAAGTTTGAGCCTCCAAAAGGCTTCAAAGTCTATAATGGAACTCTAAAACTCAAAAGAAAACTTTACTCAATGATAGATCTATTTCCAGATACTAAATTTTCAATTCAAAATTCAATTTATAGTTGCCTAAAATTTGTCCTATAACGACATTAGGAGAGGTAAGTCGGGATCGCCGAGTGGTTCAGCGATCCACCCTTTGCTCTCTTCCATCGCCATTTTGCATTGGTTCTAAGCATCCTTAAGTCTTGGAACTTTGGGCGATCCATTTTGTTATCGCGGTATCGATCGGAAATTCGCCGACTGCCCATATATATCGCTGACTTGGTTTCTTTCCTCAGGGCTGGAACACTAGAACTTTAGGCGAACTGAAGAGCCACTGGGCAGTTCGCCGAGTGGTCTTGACGATCACCAAGATTGTTTTTCTCCACTTCTTCAGTTTTCTTTGTTCGCTTTGCTTCCTAGTCCACATACCTGAAAATCAAAGCTTTAACATCAGTTTATAGCATAATTTAGGCATTTGAGGACACTAAAGCTATCAAAACGAACCCCTAAATGAGTCCAAATATCAGATTCATAAGTCAGTCATCCTCATAGTCCAAGAACTATATGACCCCGTAGGTTGAGTCACCTCTGTGGGCATTATACTTAGTGATCATGCCAGTCATGCGTTTATACCCATGGCAAGGTATATTGGATCCTCTAGATGGGGAGTATACATCAGATTCCACTTTAGGTCACGTGGTTTTTTTATCGGTTATTCGTAGCTCCCACAGTCAGATTCTAGTGCATTGACCAGGTTACCAGTTATTTGTTCAGTATTCAGTTTCAGTATGTTATGAACTTGGTCATTGCATTTAGTGTAGTTCATGTTAATTATGTTCAATTTATTCTTCATGTTCATCTTATATCATTGATCAATATGCTTTATTCAATTATGTATATTTTGTTCAGCTTTATTCTATTCTGCATCAGTGGTGAGCTCATTACCTTTCAATTGTCATTACCGTATTCACCAGCATCAGTGGTGAGTTCTCATTCTTCGAGGACGATTGACATATTTTCTATTCAGTCTTTCCTTTTTCGTTTCAGTTTTGCTAGAGTTAGCTGGGGACATGTCCTAGCATCTCTAGTCAGTTAGAGGATTTTATCTAGACATAGTTAGATTCAGTTTTAGCTTGGAGTTTTATCTTTCAGTTGTCATTAAGCTCATAGTTTATATATTCACGTGGTATTGGATATTCCCCATTTCAGTTTATATCATGTTTTAAGCTTCCGCATTGTGTTTCTCATTTCAGTATATCTTAGTATGCTCATGATATGCCAGCATGGTTGGCTTGGGGTCACTCGTGATCCTAAGTCTCGTGTATATGTCAAGGGGTTAGCCTCGGGGCGTGAAAATTATAAGCAAAAATATTTTTGACAATTCTATTATTTTTGTTTCATATTGTTTTTGATGAAATATAAATTATTGAGATCTCTTCACTATATTTAGGCACCTGAACCTCTTCCAATGTTTCATTAATTATGTTTCCTTGCTCTTCTTGCGGAGGTTCTTTCATATTATGATCATCTTGATCATTTGATACTTTTCTTTTGCGAAGATTTTTATCTTTAAGACCGATCTATTTACCATTTTAAGCGTGCTTCAGACTCATTTGTATTAATTAAATTTCCTACTGGAACATCAATTCGAATTGGAGTATTAGAAGTTGGAATATGAAATTTAGTAACTCTTGATAGGCCAATGAATGCATCTGGCAGTTGATTTGCAATATTTTACAAATGATTTATCTTTTGAACTTTCAGTTCATATTTATTTGTATGAGGATCTAACTGAGATAGTGATAATGCATTGCAGTATATCTCCTTTTTCACCAACTTATTTTCTCCCCCTAATGATGGGTATACTGATTCACCAAAATGACAATCAACAAATCTTGCCGTAAATAAATATCCAATCATAGGTGTCACACCCCGAGCCTACACCCTGGACGTGGCCAGCACTCGAGAACCATTGTTGGCCCCAAGAGAACCCTTGGCCTAGCTTAACTACTAGTGGAAGACTTTCTCAAGATACGATAACTTTAAAAGTAAAGCTTTAACTCAAATGAACTAACTCGGAGTATTTAAAGGAAAATTTACTAGTCAAATTGGCAACTCAAGTCCGATATATCAATAACTGAAATGAATAAGACTCATGAACTATATCTATCTATCTATCCATGAAGCCTCTATACTATGAGGGATGTCGGGAGAAGTCCCTTGATCATCCTATGAACTGAAATAACAGAAACATAACCAAAAAGAGATCCTCCAGAAGCAAGGGGGCTCACCAAACAACTCTGGATCTCAACTGGATCAATGAAGCATTGGATACTGATCCTGGTCACTTGTATCTACATTATAAAAGATGTAGTCCAACTGGCGTCAGTACATGGAATATACGAGAATGCGAGGGGAAATCTAAATAAGACATATGCTTGATCTGGAACTGAAAAAAAATACTTACCTCATCTCAGCTCAATTGAGGGATACTAAACTAATTTCAAGATAAAGCAGTATTAAAGCATGCAGTATAAAGAAAAGCTCTTAAAATAATAGATAAAAACTTCATGTATTTAAAAATACGATATATTCTGTTTGTATGTAAGGATACAAAATAAATTCTATGTATACATGAATACAAAATATCTCGCTGGGAGTTTCTCTAACCGACAACCATCACTATAAGAGATGTGATGATACAACGTCTAACCCATGCTGCCAGAACCGTCCTATACTTTTCCGAGGTATAGAACCTACTACTAAGTGGATCCACTAGTCTATGCAAAAAAACATTAAGGAATCATATAAAAATTATGACCCTTTCTACCCACGTTGACTACATGGTTTATGAGGACTTTGATTTATTTGAACTTATCCCCACATAGGTGCTCAATACTACTCCCAAAATATTACTAGCTTATATGTTAAAAAACATAACTCTTTCTGTGGTTTGAGATTATTACTCAAAAATCTATCTCTTAGAAGATATGGTACTAAAAACTGCTCATGAAAAATTATTTTGGAAATCAGTGTTTCCTCTATGCATAAATGTAAAAACATTTACTCTTGGGATTACTTAGTTCCCATATATTATTTTAAAGAATTTGAAATCATCTCTACTCTTCCTTAAACTCATACGCTCAAGTCTTAAAACAAGTTTAAAAATGTTTGCAAAAGACTCGAAGGAACTCTCGAGACTTGACTCTTAGCTCTACCTTGAATTTGAATTATGAATTCAAGGTTATGATTCATGTTATGAAATATTTCTAGATGTTTAGAAGTAGTTTAGAGTAGTTAGAATCAATAGGAAGTAAAGATATACTTTAGAAGGAATTAGACAGGCTGAACGACATAAAAAAGGTGGGGGCAGGTGACCATGGCGTACTGCAGGCGTGCGCTGATGAGTCCACAAATTGGACTCATTTAGGGATTTATTTTAATAGAAATAGTGTACTCAAATGCTTATTTAGTCTACATATATGATGAAAACACTTAAGTTTCAGGTATTTGAAGTTTTAATGGAAGCATGGACACTTAGGCGCAAAACGGAACAAAAAGGCTGAAAAGAAAGTAGAAGCTGAAGCTTGATCATCGCCAAGCATGCTTGGCAATTCTCCGAAGGGATGCACTCTGCCCTTTGTTCCAGTACGCGAAGCCCTAAAGGAAGTTGATCAAAAAGGCGATGAAATGGAGTAGTCGGCGCTTCACCGATCAGTTTTGCAAAGCAGTACTGTACCGCCCAATGGTCCAGAATGCAGAGATGCTGTAGGCAAAGCACAAAGGCAATGAACAAGAAGAAGGGCGAATCGCTGAGTTATTCGGCGATTGCTACTAACCTCGCTGAACGGTCCGCCACAACACTATTTTCTTAAGCTTATAAATACTAAACTGTCTAATTATTTTTAAGCCTGTGGAACATTAGAGAGAAACATTAGAGTCTGAACATTATTGTAATTTTTACTTTAGCTTTCATATTTTCTCTCAAGTTTGGAGAGGGTTTTTGGGAGACTTGAAGAGAGAATGAGTTCATCTTCCCAAATTGGAAGTGGGTCTTCTCTATTCTTCTTGCTTTGCTTAAATTAAGGTTTAATTTCATATACCTATTTGATTTCATTATCATTTTAGGTGTATTTTGTTATCCCTTGATGTGTGGCTAAAACCCCTCATTCTTGGGGTGTGATTTAGCAAATATGTGTTGATATTATTGTTGGGTCTTGCTTGCTGATAGGTTAGATGTATTTTAATGGTGATTTCACCTAGTGGTTGTGGTTTAATTTAATGGGTTTGTAGTTGCAAATACAAAGTCACCCATGTATTTTCATCTTGCCCGAGAGGGAGGTCGTGAAACCAAGACCGTTAGACTAATGGCCTAAAGAGTGGGTCGACATGAGGTTCAGCCCGAGAGGGTGAACCCTAGTCCCATATCCTAACACTCAACTCGATAGAGTTGGTGGGGTAAGGCGTAGGCTGGCCTTCATGCGGCAAATGGGTGTTTGAGAGGAACGCATTTGAAATGGGGTAAGTTGCCCAAGAGGGAACTTATTTCCATCTAAAGCTTAGCCTAGTCACTATTATCTTGAAAATTTCCTATCGAAAACATGTACCCAACTATTTATCTCAACACGTATTGCGGTCACACCCCAAGAACTTTTACCCATACTTGATGTTTTTGTTATTTTTATTGTTTTTACTACTTGTGACAAAACCCCCTTTTGATATTTGACACTTTCGTGTCACCCCCCAAATTTACAATATTTTTATTTGCAAATCTCTTTAGCTACGACTAATTAGAATGAAATTCTAATTAACTACTATTTTCACTACCACTCCCTTGGGACACGACCCCAACCCTTGGTTGGGTTACTATATTATCAACGATCGTAGACACTCGTACCGTAGGTTAGTGTCATTGGTCACGATAGGAATCAAAATGGCACCGCTGCCGGGGAGTGGTGTCACGTTAAAATGTAGTTTTCTAGAGTTTTTGTTCTTTTTAGTGTAGTTTTTAGTAATTTTACTTTTAGTTTTGTTTTTCTATGTTTATTGTTTGTGTATGCAGGTCCTATGAGCATGACAGAGGGAGTGGGTGGTAAGCCAGTTGAGGCAGATCAAGAAGTCAAGGGTGACATCACACTAGCTGCACTGGTATCTCAACTAAATGACTTGACCACCAAAATATCCGAGGTGGAAAACCAGTGCAAACGCCAAGGGAGGTACATACCTCCTCATGCGTGAAAGAATTCTATAGAAGATGAGAAAAGTCGTGTTGAGGACACACTTCAAATCATTCTCCATAAGATCACCGATCAAGATCGAGTGTTGGACGAAAAGAGAGAGAATGTTGAAGCGTTGAATCAATTGATTGGATCTCATTCTAGATCAATCCAGCACATCAGATCACTCCTGATGTTTGCAATGCCTCAGTTCCATCCAAACGATATATTGGGGTTACCTAGTGACACTAGGCCTAGCTCCAATAATAGAGAGTGAGACAGTACCTACGTTGAACCACAACGTTAAATAAGGCACTTCTTCGAAGGCAACCCAAGGTCGTAAATGTAGGATTTTACTTTTATAAATGATGGTGTGTTAATGTGGCAGGTTAAAAATGAGATACGTGTGGAAAATTTCAAGTTGGCGAGCAACAGGTTTATTCAGCGATTATCCTAATAGGTCGGCGAGCTCGACTGAATTCGTTGTTGGGCTCAATGCTAGTGCATTGCATAGCCTGTAAAACTCGGCGAACTCGAAAAGCAGCTCGGCGCATCGTCAACCTATTTGGCGATCTCGATGTAGACCACAGATTTCACCTCAAGATTTTGAAGAAAGGGCGGAATAAAAGACCGCTCAATATTTCACCGAGTTGTTCGGCGAGTGCGACTAACGTCGTCGAATGGACAAGAACTGAACTGTTATATAAACGCCAAAGGTCAAATTCTTGCATCTCTCACTTTCCCTCATTTCAAACTCTCCAAAATCACACCAAAGGTATTATTTTCTAGATATTTGCCTTAAACTAGTATTTTAGTTAGTGATTAGTGCTTGGGGTTGGATTTCTTTGCTGCCTAGCATTACAAAAAGCTATTTGATCGGCATCAAAAGTTAGTCTCTAAAACCCCGAATTTATTTTTGAAAATTTTGCACTCATTTGCAATTATAGTATCATGATGACGTGGGCTGGGCCTCTCTAATAGAAATAGGTTGCTATGCCACTGCACTTGCCCCCATCCAGACCTCTGTCGATGCTTTGACCTTGAGGGTTACAACATGTGAGCGCAGACAGGGGAGCTCATCTAAGGTACCGGCTTTACAAGCCGATGTTGTGGGTCTGCGGAGGGACGTAGAATATCTGAAATCTATTGACTTCAATGACTTGATGAGAACCGCTAAGGACCGGGATGCACCTGGAGAGGCAGCAACTGCAGATGCAAATGCTGAGACTGATGAGGAGCTGACAGCAGCACAGGAGGAGCATAACATCTTTGGGAACCTGTCAGATCTTGTAGGGACTGTTGTGCAGCCGGTGATCCAGGCATCGCATGCTGAGACATCCACAGCAGCCCCTGCAGGACCTGGCACTGCTGCTCTTGATGTGACTACTTCGGGCACTGATGCCCAATTACAGACTGCAACTCTGAGTTCTGATGCCCCGACAGGAGGAGAGGCCGCATAGACAGGATTTCTCTTTACCTCTCTCATTGTCTTGCTTTGATTTTATTTTTTAGATACTATTACTCACATTTGAGGACAAACACATTTCTTTTGTGGTGGGGGTGAGGCTCACCTTGTTTGCTTGTTTTGAATGATGTTTTCTGTATATATTTGGGTTGTCTATTTTTAATTGTGTTTTTAAAACTGCTTTGCCATTGTTTGAGCTTATGGCTCTCTTTTGGGTTAAATTGAAAAATAATTTTGAGCTTCCGAAATTTTTTCATTTTTTTGAAAATTTTCGCCACTTCTTTTGTTGAAAATGTCAGTTCTTGTACAAATTTAAGTCTCGATTTTGATCAATATCGATGACTTGAATAGTTCTCTCAATCGAACAAAAATGAATGTGTGGCTATGACGATAACAAATGAAGTTGCATAGACAATATGTGAACTCTTTGCATCTCGTTGTGATTAACCATTTCTCAAATTGATTCTCTTATAATGACCGTTGAACACTAGTGAAAGTGTGTAGTCTTGTTTGACTTAAGTGTCGATGCCTTGTGTGATGAGCTTACTTTGAACCTTGCATGAATAAACCTAGAATTTGCCCCGTTAGTCTGCTTGATTTAGTAAGGTGTGCTCTTGAGATGATCTTAGGCAACTTTTGAAGAGTGTAAGCCAATTTGAAATATACCTCTTTTGTGTCCTACCCGTGAGCGTGTGAAACTCTGTTCAACACCCTTTGAGCCTTACCTTTCTTTGGAAGAACCTTGATGAACCCTAGACCTTACTTGACCCACTACCTATAATCCTCTTGATTTGTTGTTTAGTAAATAGTCAACTTAGGCCAAGGGGTGTGGTGAAAAGGAAAAGGAGAAGTCAAGAACTGCAAGAAAAGTCTCCCTTAACCCATGATGTTGCGGAACAATGGAAACCCTCCATATAAAAAAAAAGAGAAAGAAAAGAAAAGAATGAAAAAGAAAAAGTTGTGGAATAAAAGTATACAAGAAATTGGGTTTACAAGCAATCCATGGAGGTGAATAAAAAGATGACTTAGAAGCACTAGAAAAAGAATTGATAAAGGAAAAGAAGGGGATGCCTTGAGAATACCACATCTCATGAGAAAAAAGACACTGAGCCTAAATGACCATACCTTTGCACTCAGCCCCTTTACAAGCCTTAGAAAGACCTTTTTGATCTTGAGTGAGCCGAACCAAAGATCGATTGGAAATAAGGACAAGCCTATGGGTGAAAACATGCATTGTGTTTCTCTTTTTGAGTGTGAGCGTTGCACCTGATTCCTGATCTTGAATTGATTAACCTCTGTGTGTGAATATGGAATGATTCTTTATGTAAGGGCATTTAGATACTTTTTGTTGAGCATGAACTTGCACAAGTAGCAAGTATTGCGAGCATGAGAATCTTTGGTAGTGGTGTGTCATAACTTGAATCTTTGAGTACACAATTGATCTTTGCAATAGTAATTTGAGACATCCTATTTGAACTGTTGAACTTGAGTTTTACTTGAGGACAAGCAAAAGTTTAAGTTGGGAGTTTTGATGAGTCTACAAATTGGACTCATTTAGGGCTTTATTTTAATAGAAATAGTGTCCTCAAATGCTTATTTAGTCTAAATATTTGATGAAAACACTTAAGTTTCAGATATTTGAAGTTTTAATGAAAGCATGGACAGTTAGGCGCAAAATGGAACAAAAAGGCTAAGAAGAACGTAGAAGCTGAAACCTGAGCATCGCCAAGAATGCTTGGCGATTCGCCGAAGGGACGCACTCCGCCCCTTGTTCCAGTACGCGAAGCCCTGAAGGAAGTGGATGAAAAAGGCGATGAAAATGAGTAGTCAACGCTTCACCGATCACTTCCGCGAAGCAGTACTATACCGTCCAATTGTAACGACCCGAGAGCACCCCCTAGTCGTTACCGGCGTATTCGACCTCTCGGAGGTCTTATACAAGCCCTTAGCATTCGTTATAGCGTTTATCATAGAAAAATAGCGGAAAATTTAAATTTTTTTAATAATATAACACAAGACTTAAAAAGTCCTCATTGAAACCTTTAATACAAAATCGGAATATTACGTCTCAAGGTAGCCATCTTAAAACACGACTACAACACAAGAGGGACACAACCCTTACAATACAAAAGAACTACTATCTAGTACATTGAACTTAAGGAAACTCTTTAACATAAAGGTCCTTGAATCTTTAAGGACACACTCGAACTTGGGAATAGTAAGTCAAGCTCATCACTTCTAGGAAAGTCCTTTAGCCACCACCAC
>JAJOOO010025997.1:0-10372 GCA_029582685.1 Solanum piurae
TATGAGCTTATGGGGAACACATTCCTAGTTATTTCTAATAATCTGAATATAAATAAATACTTAGTTCAAAGCTATTTTTATTATTTTTATTTTATTTCAATTTAAATTCCCCCATTTTTATATAACGACTATCGAGTTAAATATTTGTTATTGACAATATTCTTCCATATTCTCTGTGGGATCGACCCCGACTCATAGTTGGATAAATATATTGCATACGATCGTTTATACTTCTTTTCAAGAAGTATATTTGAACGTTATGATATGATATCAAGTTTGTCACGACCCGATAGAACCCCCTAGTCGTAACACGACGTACTTGACCCCGAAGGGGTCGCATACAAGCCCTTAGCATTATCATATCATAAGATCATAGAAAAGTAGGGAGAATTTAAAACTTTCTTTAAAGCATAATATCAAAAACATTTCATAAAAGTGGAAGTCTTTCTAACATCTTTGTCACAAACCATCTATGAATAACATGAATTAAAGTCTTGGGACGCAGCCCACATAAAGTCTAAAACATAAGAAAAGACATAAATTAAACATAAGGGGTTTGTCCTCGAAGCTATGAGGACTCACCAATCTTCAATCTTCTTGCACTTAGAAACCTAGCCTCCGAGAAACTCAATCTCCCAACACCCTACATTTGATTAGAATGTAGGCAATATGCATTAGTACAAAATGTACCAAGTATGAAAGCTAAAATACCAACATAAAACATCTCAAAGAGGTTAACATAATCAGAAGAGACAATAACATAATCATAACATAAACTCCAACATAAGCATAATATCATAACAATTCAACATAAGACGTACATAAGTTTATACTTCAACCCTTAGTCTTTCATATTCAAGTGAACTACTTCACAAGCCACCTCCAAGCATACTTGTGCAAGGCCAAGATAGCATCCCATAATACTATCTAAGCTAAGTACCTTCTCTTTGGTCATTCTTGGTCATAGTCCACCTTCATAGTTAAGACCTAGGTTTTCATGACATAAGAGCACTAAACCCCTAAGTAACCTCAAAGCACACTTGTGAAATGTATGTGGGGTATCCCATAATACCACACACACTAAGCATATCTTGAAGCCACCCTATTCATATTTACCATTTCTAGGTGTCACTATAAACCTACTTCATATTGGCAAGGAACTTATCAACTTAAGTCAATCATATCGTGGAAGGCAACTATAGCAACAATTCAAGCTACGCATACATCACATAAGAGGACACTTCATAAGTAGGTTCAAGTCATACTTTTTCCATGTATGAATGGCATCCCATAATACCACTCACACTAAGTACTCATTTAGTCTAGCTTACTCAATGCTAACTATTTATCATTCTAGACTATCAAAGTGTAGCATACTATCATGATAGACCTAACTACCACGGAAAACATCCTATCATACAATCCAAGCTTTCAAAGGAAGGATACAAGTATACCAATCTAGCCACCATGCAACCATTCAATAAGATGCAAGCTATCCTTAGGGGAGTGTCCATCATCCACTCTAAGCTATCCTTAGGAGAGTATGATGTCTCAATCCTAAGCTACCATGAAATGATCTTGGCCTAACCAAGTCAAGCTACCATGAAATGCATCCTAACAATGCTAGTTCAGGCTTGCCCTTTTGCATTGGTAGTTACGCTTCCCATGCACAACCAAACTCTTAAAGGTAATCTAGGCTACTAGTTCTAATACATATCTTGATGTTCAACCATTAAACTCCTCATTCTAAACAAATAAAGTCTCATCTACAACTCTATTTCCCATACGTCAAGTCTTAGAACCCTAGTTTAGTCTACAAATTTCCGAGGCATTACAATATCTCCCCCTTGGGAACATTCGTCCTCGAATGACCTTTCTACACACTTCTTAAAGAAAATGATTCTAGACTAGCAGACTATCATGCATGCACTACATCTACATGCACACTAACACCCAAGGATACTTCAATTCCAAGATAAACATACATAATGCATGAAAGAGACATATTACAAATTTCCAAGGAGGAACTAACATCTCCTAGCTACAACATGCTCATCATAAGTTCATGGGGCCTCAAAATGCACATGACTCAAGGATGCTACAACAATGAGGCAACACAAAGCAATTAGCCCACTTCTAATCAGGGCCTACACAACTTCTTAAACATACAAAGGAATTATGGCAACATAAAATCATGTCAAGACCTTAAGGAATAGGCACACTATCTCTCCCTTGGGAGTAAGCCCACAATGCTTTTTCTAACAATCCAACAAGGCAAGGAAAACATTAAGTCCAACATAACAAGTCATAAAAGACAAGAAATCTGGAAATTTTCTAAAACATGAAAGAAGCACATACCGGAAAGGGACATGAGGAGATCACTCTTGATCTTTATTAGATTGGAGAGCATAAAGCATATTCCTCTTTAGAGGCTCACCATCCCCACCACTAGGGGCAGCTTGCTTACCCTCTCTTATAGAAAGCCTTTGCCTTTGGGCAATCTTTCTTCATGTGGCCACTCTCACCACATCCGTAGCAACCATCTACCCTAGATCTCTTTTAAGCATCATTCTTTCAATTCTAAGGTCAGAGAAAGTTATCACTAAGACTTTCACATCCATCACACAAGATGGTTCTAAGCCATGGTATATTATACTTCTACCCTTCTTAGAGGAGTCCATTCACTCACCCCATCTAGGCATTACTAACACACCCTATTCAACCAATCTATCAACATACCTCAAAACTCATCATGCCTAAGTCGGGTTCTAACAACAACTGAACATAACCACACAATAACCTTGCTAGGTAGGACTACCATCTCCCCCTTGGGAGTAAGCCTACACAAATCTTCTAAACATCTATCACAACATAGAGGCAACAACGAAGCACCATTTATACTAAATACAACCTCATAGTATATCATCTCAAATCTTACCTAGTCACATAGCCATAATTGGCATCTCAACCAACCTTCCTCCCTCACTTCTTATAGCATCCTTCTAATAGTCATATACTAAAGACCAACGGATAAAGGATAAGAGAGAGAGATTATAGATCTATGCACGACTTGGAGAATGAAGAAGTGAAACTTTTCCTAAGTATCCAATAGCCTCCTATTCATAAATGTGTCGCGACTCACACCCATGAATAAGACTCTACTTAGACGTGGTTTGAGACATCCTAAAACTTATCCCAAACCTTATGACATGATACCAAGTTTGTCACGACTCGAGAGCACACCCTAGTCGTAGCACTGCATACTTGACCCCGAAGGGGTCTCATACAAGCCCTTAGCATTATCATATCTTAATATCATAGAAAAGTAGGGAGAATTTAAAACTTTCTTTAAAGCATAATATCAAAAACATTTCATAAAAGTGGAAGTCTTTCTAACATCTTTGTCACAAACTATCTATGAATAACATGAATTAAAGTCTTGGGACGCAGCCCACATAAAGTCTAAAACATAAGAAAAGACATAAATTAAACATAAGGGGTTTGTCCTCGAAGCTATGAGGACTCACCAATCTTCAATCTTCTTGCACTTAGAAACCTAGCCTCCAAGCAACTCAATCTCCCAACACCCTACATTTGATTAGAATGTAGGCAATATGCCTTAGTACAAAATGTACCAAGTATGAAAGCTAACATACCAACATAAAACATCTCAAGGGGGTTAGTCAACATAAGACATAATCATAAGAAACAAGAACATAATCATAACATAAACTCCAACATAAGCATCATATCATAACTACTCAACATAAGACGTAGATAAGTTAATACGTCAACCTTTAGTCTTTCAGATACAAGTGAACTACTTCACAAGCCACCTCTAAGCATACTTGTGCAAGGCCAATATAGCATCCCATAATACTATCTAAGCTAAGTACCTTCTCTTTGGTCATTCTTGCTCATAGTCCACCTTCATAATTAAGACCTAGGTTTTCATGAGATAAGAGCACTAAAACCCTAAGTAACCTCAAAACACACTTGTGAAATGTATGTGGGGCATCCCATAATACCACACACACTAAGCATATCTTGAAGCCACCCTATTCATATTTACCATTTCTAGGTGTCACTATAGACCTACTTCATATTGGAAAGGAACTTATCAACTTAAGTCAATCATATCATGGAAGGCAACTGTAGCAACAATCCAAGCTAGGCATACATCAGATAAGAGGACACTTCATAAGTACTTCAAGTCATATTTGTGCCATGTATGAATGGCATCCCATAATACCACTCACACTATGTACTCCTTTAGGCTAGCTTACTCAAGGCTAACTATTTATCATTCTAGACTATCAAAGTGTAGCATACTATCATGCAGACCTAACTAACATGGAAAACATCCTATCATACAATCCAAGCTAACAAAGGAAGGATACAAGTATACCAACCTAGCCACCTTGCAACCTTCAATAAGATGCAAGTATTCCTTAGGGGAGTGTGCATCCTCAACCCTAAGCTATCCTTAGGAGAGTATGATGTCTCAATCCTAAGCTACCATGAAATGGTCTTGGCCTAACCAAGTCAAGCTACCATGAAATGTGTCCTAACAATGCTAGATCAAGCTACCCATGGGAGAGTATAGATCCTCAATCCTGGGCTACTATGCCTATTCTAATGCAAGCTACCATGAAAAGCGTCCTACCAATGCTAGTTCAAGATAACCTTAGGAAAGATTAAATCCTCAATCCCAAGCTACCATGAGATCTACCATCCCAAGCTACCATGAGATCTACCATTCCAAGCTACCAGGAGATATACCATCCCAAGCTACCATGAGATTTACCATCCCAAGCTACATGATTCAACTATACATGAAGTAATCATACGGCTAAACTTCAAGCTATTTTATTCTAACAAACATGATTCATTTTAGGTGACTAGCCTTTCAATCGAGAAACATCCTATGTGAGAAGACCTTTCACATTCTACATACAAGCATTCATATAGTTCTAGGTAGGTCATGTGGGTGAAATCCTTTCACCATAACTTTGTCTATGTTGTGTAACAATTCTATGCAAACTAGTTCATTATATTAGACTTACTCTTTAAGTCCTAATGATCAATATCATGGATTCAAGCCCTACATTCAAGATTTACTCCACAATCATTACACTAGTCTAGGTCACAATACATACTAGTCACAAGCCTTAGCCTTAGCCAATACTACGCATAATTCATCAAAGTCCCAATTCTAGCCATTTAGATTCATGTTATGTAATACATACCTAAGTCTAGTTCCATTTATGATTTTATATTCTTATTCTTGAATAAGTTCTATACATGGTGATAACTCTAGAAAAATCTATCAAGGACCATCAATTTCTCATGAAAAGATCTAAACCCACATACTTAGAAAATTAGGGTTAGACAAAGAATTCACATAAATTCTTCATAATATCATCAATCAATACTAAATTAATCGTATATGAGTAGTATCCAACACTTTGGAATCGTACCCACCTTAAAACACATACATTGGAAGTAACTCTAGCTTAGATTGGGGTTCTTCTTCGGAAATCTTAGGGGTTTGTAGGGGACTCTATGGGTGGAAGAACCCATAGATTAAAATATTAACATACCTTAATCAATGCCCTAGCACAATCCTTTAGCAATGGAGCCTTTGTTCTTGACCTTAGCTTCAACCCTAGCTTCTTCTTAGAGAGAGAAATATTTGAGAGAGGAGTGATTTGGGTTTTTGAAATAAGTCTAATGTAAAGTGACTTAAACTTGGGGGATAAGGACTTAAAATAGTCTATATATGTAAATAAAAGACATACAAAATGACTCCCACTTAAACCTAGTCAAATAGGATTTTACCCAAATGTCCTTCACCTGGCAGCACAGTCCCAGGCACCACGGCCACTTGGACGGTCCTTGAAGGGAACCACGGTCCGTGGTGGTGCCCGTGGTCCCTTGACCAGTAGCTCCCCCAACTTGCCAAGACCCTAAAACACCCTAAAATACTAAGGCACCCTCACGGGCACTTTGACTGGTCGTGGTCAAGCCAACGGCTCGTGAAGTGCCTCGTGAACTTTGGGCAGTGTCTTGGCCTCTTGGCCTGGCCTCCCAAGTGTCTAAGGCATCTCCAAGTACCCCTTCATGGACCGTGGTCCACACCACTGGTCGTGAAAGTGGTCGTTAACCCTTGGGCAGTAGCTGCCAAGGTTGGGTAGCCTTGGCCCGTTGTCTTAGGCTTGCCCTTTTGCCTTGGTAGTTTCCCTTCCCATGCACAACCAAACTCTTAAAGGTCATCTAGGCTACTAGGTCTAATACATATATTGATTTTCAACCATTTAAATCCTCATTATAAACAGATAAAGTCTCATCTACAATTCTATTCCCCATACATCAAGTCTTAGAACCCTAGCTTGTGGCTCTAGTTAAGTCTACAAATTTCCGAGGCATTACAACATACAACTCTCACACTCACAAATATGAACACATGCATGACTTCACCCATAGGTTTGCCCTTATTTTCTAACCAACATTCTTTTCAACTCACTCAAGATCAAAAAGGTCTTTTCAAGGCTTGTAACGAGGCCGAGTATAAAGGTATGGTCATTTAGGCTCAGTGGCTGCTATCCTTATGAAATGTGGTATGAACAACACTTTATTTTCTTTCATTCAACATTTTCACTCATGTTCAAAATTCACCCCATTATGCACTTTTCATGGAATACCGGACACCCCATTTCTTTTGCACTTTCACAACTTTATTTCAAAACTTTTTCGGTCTTTTTCTTTTTCATTCTTTTTTTCTTGTTCTCTTTTTTTTTTTATGGAGGGGTTCCATATTTTTCACAACCATGGATCAAGGGGGACTTCTTTGCACTTCTTGATTTACCTTCTCTTTTCACCACACCCCCAACTTAGGTTTTTGGCCTAAGTTGACTATTCAAACAAACCACAATTCATGAGGATTATGGGTGAATGGGTAAAGAGGGGTTACAATTGCATCAAGTTTCTTCCAAGGAAAGGGTAAGGCTCAAAGGGTGTTCAAGCAATGTTCACACACTGACAAGGTAGGCCACAAAAGGGTTATAGGGTCAAATTATTTCACTCTTTCAATTGTTGCCTAAGATAATTTCAAGAGCTTGCATCACTTAGTCAACCGGACCAACGGGGCAAATTCTAGGTGTCATCACACATGGTTCACGGTAAGATCATCACACAAGGCATTGGCACCAATATCAAACAAGACTCCACACTTTCACTAGTGTGCAATGTTCATCACAAGAGACTCATTCGATACCCGGCTACTCACAACGAGATGCAAAAAGTTCACATATTATATATGTAACTTCATTTCGCCTCATCGAAGCCGCACATTCATTTTTGTTCGATTGAGATCACCATTCAAGTCATTGGTATTGATCATCACCGATACTAAAATTTGCACAAGAACAACCACAATTAAACATACAAGAGGTGGCAAAAAATTTCAGAAGGTGCACACAAGACACTCACTGACCAAACACACACCCCCACCAAAAGCATTCAACATTGTCCCCAATGTGAGTAGAGAACGAACAATACCACAAATAAAATTAAAATAAAAATAAAAGCTAACAAATAAAGATAAAATACTAGTATGTAAATATTCAGAGCAAGGTGACGACGAATCTTCACTAAGCGCCCATTTGGCGAGAAAATGAGATAGTCGTTGAATGCCTCGGTGGTGCTCCCAATGGTCCAGATATCATCCTAATTTCCAGTATGCAACACGCTCAGAAAGGGGCAAATCGGCGGAAATGAAAGAGATCGCCGAACAAATTGATGGTTCTCATAATGGACTTGTAACATCACCGAACAATCATTAGGTTAAGCTATCAGCGCTGGAGCAGAAGAGCGGGAAAAGTCGAGTCGCCCAAGCACTTCATCATTCGCCGAGTGATGAAAATATCCCGCCGAATGTTCCTGTATCTCAGCTCCATTTTAGAAGTCCAGAAGGAGGACTATGTCGGGCTCGCCGAATAGATTCGGCGATCCGTCAATGGCATATTCATCTCGCACAATATCTTGCACTTGCAAAATCAACACACATTATTTAAAATACTAACACTTGGGTTGCCTCCCAAGCAGCGCCTTAGTTAACGTTGTGGCACGACGCAAGTCCTTACTCAATCCTCATTCTTGGGGTTGGTCGTAGTGTCACTAGACATACCCTCCTTAGATTGAGAGTAAAGACATGATAGCACTGGTCTATTTGGGCTTCTTGCAGCTGAATAATCATGGAATGAGAGGTTATCATCTAACTAATCATTAGGACATTATCTTTCAATTCATTCAACACTCTATCTTGTTCTTCGATTTTGTGTAGAATAAGTGAGAGAGCCTCTTGATTTTGTTCACTCTCCTGCTGCTTTATCTTTTGACACTCGTGATGAGAAAGGCATTTGTCCTTCTTTTTGGACCTTACCTCTAACTGCATAACTTTCTTAGACAAGACATCCAGATGCGTCAACAATGTTACCCATTCTCGGTCTTTCTCTATTTCCTTGTTGGTTTTAACCACGCCATCAATGAGTTGGGCTACTACTTCATAGGGTTGTTATATCAAACAACCTGCAAAAAGTGTATAGCAACGATTATATTTTCGGGACCAAGACCTCTATAGAAGCATTACAGTAGCAATTTATCTGGCATTCCATGAGTTGGCCACTGATGCAGTATTTCTTTAAATCTCGGCCACATCTCATAGATAGTCTTACCCCCCCAATTGCTTGAACATTAGGAGGTTATCCCTAAGATTCAATAGTCTCAAAAGGGGATGGTCCATTTGGTAACCATTGTCACCATTCACACTCATTCTTCCTGTTGTAACACACAAACAAGTAATGAAGCACAACCTTCGCTTTAGTCCATTCACTCTCTCGAGCTGAATGTGTGGAAAAGGGTTTAGGAATCATTCTCTCGAGCTGAACCCATGACAACCCAATACCCAGTGATCATCGATTCAGTAATTTTAGTTTTAAAACCTCTCTCTCTAGCAAGCCAAAAACATGAAGTTAAGATTGTATTTGCAACTACAACCCACTAAATTCAACCACAATTACTGAATGAAATCACTTTTAAATAGCAAATAAACTATCAATTAGCAATACCAGCAGTTAATTCAACCCATAATCACATAATCACACCCCAAGAATTGAGGTTTTAGCTAGTAGTAAAAAGGTAAAAATCATTACCAAGTTGTGTTTCCATCAACTGGGTAGGATTGATATATTCTTTACAATGGTCTAAGATGAAGAATTTTCAACACCCACTTCCAATTTCTTAGAAATGGAAATCTTCAAATCTTCAAAGCTAAGGAACAATGTCTTCAAACTCCCTTCTAAGTTCTAAAACTAAAGAATATTATAATTTTTACAAAAGATCAGATTACTAAACTATGAATTTAAACGAGTATTAATAGTTGTCAAAAATTATTGTACGAAGGACCAGTCAGCGCAATAAGTTGGGATCGCCGATCCAATCGGTGACCCACCCTTTGGTCATTTGTATCACCATTTTGCTTTTGCCTTCAGCATCCTTGAGGTTCTGTAACTTTGGGCGATAAGACACTGCATCGCGGAACTGTTCGGTGATTCGCCGACTGGTACTTTCTCTCACCAACTAGATTTTCTCCTTCAGGGCTTGGCAATCTGGAACATTAGGTGAGACCCTACTCGTTCGGCGACTCGCCTAATGGGTTAGGCAATCCTCAAGCCGTCTTTCTTCGTTCTTTCAGGTGCCTTGTTCCTTTTTCCTCAATAGTGTCCATGCTTTGTCCTCGAATTCATATTTTGTCTCAATAACCGATGTGAACCCCCTACTCGTTCGGCGACTCGCCTAATGGGTTAGGCAATCCTCAAGCCGTCTTTCTTCGTTCTTTCAGGTGCCTTGTTCCTTTTTCCTCAATAGTGTCCATGCTTTGTCCTCGAATTCATATTTTGTCTCAATAACCGATGTGAACCCCCTACTCGTTCGGCGACTCGCCTAATGGGTTAGGCAATCCTCAAGCCGTCTTTCTTCGTTCTTTCAGGTGCCTTGTTCCTTTTTCCTCAATAGTGTCCATGCTTTGTCCTCGAATTCATATTTTGTCTCAATAACCGATGTGAACCCCCTACTCGTTCGGCGACTCGCCTAATGGGTTAGGCAATCCTCAAGCCGTCTTTCTTCGTTCTTTCAGGTGCCTTGTTCCTTTTTCCTCAATAGTGTCCATGCTTTGTCCTCGAATTCATATTTTGTCTCAATAACCGATGTGAACCCCCTACTCGTTCGGCGACTCGCCTAATGGGTTAGGCAATCCTCAAGCCGTCTTTCTTCGTTCTTTCAGGTGCCTTGTTCCTTTTTCCTCAATAGTGTC
>JAJOOO010025998.1:0-11273 GCA_029582685.1 Solanum piurae
GGAGCATCATCATCATCCTATCGATGGAGTAGCATCATCATCCCATCATTATCGTCATCCTATCAATGAGGAATCACTATCCTATCAATGGAGCATCAACATCGCCATCCTATCGATGGAGCATCATCATCATCCTATCGATGGAGTAGCATCATCATCCCATCATTATCGTCATCCTATCAATGAGGAATCACTATCCTATCAATGGAGCATCAACATCGCCATCCTATCGATGGAGCATCATCATCATCCTATCGATGGAGTAGCATCATCATCCCATCATTATCGTCATCCTATCAATGAGGAATCACTATCCTATCAATGGAGCATCAACATCGCCATCCTATCGATGGAGCATCATCATCATCCTATCGATGGAGTAGCATCATCATCCCATCATTATCGTCATCCTATCAATGAGGAATCACTATCCTATCAATGGAGCATCAACATCGCCATCCTATCGATGGAGCATCATCATCATCCTATCGATGGAGTAGCATCATCATCCCATCATTATCGTCATCCTATCAATGAGGAATCACTATCCTATCAATGGAGCATCAACATCGCCATCCTATCGATGGAGCATCATCATCATCCTATCATGTAGCAACATTATCCTACCAATGGATCAACATCATCATACCAATGGATTATCGTCATCTTACTAATGAAGAATCATCATCATTGTTTTCATTTGCAAGAACGTCATAAAGAGAGCCATCAACATATTACATCAATCTATTTCTTATTACTTCATAAAAAAAGTACATTGAAGAATTATATTGCATATATGAGATATACACTTTATTTTCTCAACATCAAGATGAAGGAATTGACGTTAAATGTTCAAGAAGAGCGACTAAGTGTCAACATAGTAAAATACACTATCTCTCTATTTGAATTATATTTTTATGCTAATGAGTTTTATCTCAGTCTTTGTCGAGAGCATCCAAGATGATGAATTCTCAAATCAAACCACAGGTGTGGACGACATCAACAAGGATGCAACACAACGTGAAACTTTTTCTTAGCAGCGAACTGGGACATAGTCCAAAGAGGAATACCAAACTCTTAAGACGCGAGCTAAGGAGCGATTTCCACCACAATAAAACCACACCCCTATCAGAAGGCATGTGGGTTTTTCTTGGGTTTACCGATTTTTAGTTTCACATCCGAAGGATTTTAGTTTCCACCGGAGGCAACTTTCCAAATCCGAGTGACAATACACCAAGAGCTTTGGGAATTATGTCGGTGTAAGTTCTTACTTATGGATGTGAAGAGCTCCGCATTCATGGCTAAGAGGTTGCAAGCCTCTTTTTCATACTCGACTTATTTGTCACTCTTTCAGAACCAAAGGTTATCTTGCATAATAGATTTCCTTTTCAACCGATCGAGTCGAACTATAAACAACCTGATTCCTAAGGTCTAAGGATATGTAGGAGGGCTCCATGTTGAAAACTCGACTGTATTCCGACATTCTCCCTTAAATCTTATTCTTAAGCGTTCCAGTCTCTTCATAATTAGATATCAAAATGACTTTTGAGTTCTTTCAGAATCGTGCGCCAAGTCAAGCGTATCGAACTACAAGTGGCCTGAATTATCATATAGCCTGGGATATGTAGGAAACCCATTTTTGGGGTTCGACCATAATTACTAAAGTCCGTACCGAAAGCTCTTTTCTAGAAGATAAAGATGTGGTCAGTCAAACTTGGATTTGTCAATTTCATTTACCTCGAATATCTTTCATCGATCCAAGTCAAACGAGGGACAGTTGTTGACACCCAATTTTGGACCTCCACAATATAAATTAATTATCGAGCTTCCTAAATTTCAAACGATTTGAAGTAATTGACTTTATGAAATTTAAAATATTTTTTCAAGTCATTTTCATGAATTTTAAAGTAATATATAATTTTGTATATATTTATTACATTTTATGAATATTCGAAAATCGTTTCTCAAAAAGATTTTGTTTATTTGAATATTTGGTTAATTAGTTTAATTATTCAAAAGTTTATATTTTTTGAGTTAATTAGTTCATAATTAAGTTAATTACTTTATTTTGTTAGAATTAAGAAGCTCGTTAATTAATTTACATGAATTCGTCTTATTTTAATTTTGACCGAATTCAACCAATCGCTTCAATTTGGTTGAAATTGCAATTCACATGGTTATTTTCTTAAGTTAAAATTGACCACATCTTGGCTTCCTTTTGAAAGCCCTTTGTTAGCCAATTTGACCAAATCTCGGCTCACCATTTCTAGCAGCCCATTTTCCCATTCCAATTCAATAGCCCAGCCCATTTCCTTTTCCAATAATACATACATTACAGCACTACAAACATCAAAGTCCATATCAATTCCAACAATACATTCAACGATTCAAACATACGCGTACAACAATACCAAACAGACCCACCTGTACGTCTTCCTCCAGCGAAAACTCGACCAGCGAACCCAGAAAAATCCAGAACCAGTCATGATCGAAGCCCAAAATCGCGACCAGTAGCCCATCACGAGATCCAGTGACCCGAGTCCAGCAACATCGTGCGTCTCTATCCTCTCGACGTGCCCCGATCTCCGCGATTCACTCGTCCTTGCTCAAGATCAAGAGGCTGCGATTTTCTTACCGTTTGAATTGGTACAGTTCATAGCTGGCCAGCCTTATCCTAAAAAAAAAGATTCGAATTTTGAATCCAAATTGGTCAAAATTTTCACCCGTTTTCCCTCCTAAATCAACCCAAAATCTCCTCTATTTAAGCCTCATTCTTCTCCATTATTGAGGTTGGTTTTTGGCTGGTAGAAAATAGAGAAAAATAGAGAAAAAGGTTGGAGGTGTTGGCGAAAAACAGTGGGAAAATATAGGCTAGATAATGAAGAAAACAGAAGCAAGAAAATACTGTGGTTTATTAGATGAGCCTTGATTTCCATAGTGGCCTAGTTAGGAATTCCAATTCTCGAGCTCTCATTTTGAGCTTTCTGTTTCTTTTCCGTCGGAGTTTCATTGAAGCTTTAGGAGGGAAGTCAACTTCTGCTCGTCATCTCAATTCGCTGCTCCGAAGAAGGTAAAACTCATCTTCATTCTTGACTTCTATCTACTATTGAGTTGTTCGTTTGACTACGCTAAAAATGTGGCCCAACTTTTTGGTGTTCTCTTATTTTTGTTGGGTGGTCCATCGATGCAATTCGTTTATGTTGTTGTTGATTTATCCTGAACTTCATTACGATGTTCACATTGTTATGAATATGAGGAGTGCGACTTACTGTCGATCTATTTTCTATTTTCTAAAATAGTGTGTTTGGGTTCATTTATTAGCATCTTGTTGAATTACTCCTAATCATGTTGAGATTCTTAGTTATTGTTGGTATGATATGGTTTACATATGTGTTTATTTCATGTATTTCCTTTAATTTCTTAGCCTTTTAGTTGCTGTCAGGTCTCCTTGCACTGTTGTCTTCTTAGTGAATTTTGAATTGAGTTTGATATTAATTTTAGTCACGAGTTGTAGATTATTTCTTAAGCTCACTTTCATTTTTTATGGTCCTGCATCATAAGTTTTCCTTTGTGTTTGTTTAAGTTTCTATGTCGATTCTTGCCTATAGAAAATTCCAAAATTGTTAGATGGATGGTGCATATTTTTTTGAAAGGAGGAAAACGCATCTGTAATTATATTTTTGCCCCAATTTATATGAATGTGTCTTTTCACAGAATGAATATCATGATTTGATTTCCTTCTTTATATTCTTTATTTTAGCTAGCCGTCATTATTAGAATATTACCTTATTTTTGTTCATATAAGTTTAAGCATTAATTTCATATGATGTGTGTTACCAACGGATGAATTTCCTCACTAGTAAAGTTTCTATTCAACTCATTCCATTTATGCATTTCTTATGTTCCTAGTTAGCTCTTCCCCCCTAGTGTGGTATTAGATTCTTCCTCATTTCATGATTCTTGTTATATTTGAATGTTGCCATGTTTGATTGTCTACTTTGGCCTATTAATTTTAACTCGTGATGATTTCTTTATTAGTTCATGATTGATAATATGTGTATGGTTTATGCCTATTAATCACCTAAGTTAATACTATATGTATGTCTTATTAACTTCGAATGTTTTCCTTTTCATATACTAATTTGTATTCCTATCTTTGCTTTGTTGCAAAAAGCCGTGAGAATCTATTTGTACTCAAATTCTCCCTATTTGCATGACAAGGGGCCATGGAGGCCCTAATTTTTCTCCTCGAGTCTATTCTTTTGAAGCGGAATGGAGGCCAATATACAGGTCCCGGGAGCTGAAATGCAAGTGTTCGGAGTGAGATCAAGGAATGTATACATGTTGTGTACATTGTGATACGACAGAAATAGGTACAAAAACCCACTTAAAATTTAAGCAATTGTATTTTGTAATTATTGGGCCAGAAGGCCATTTATTTTGGCTATTATTTTGTTAGCCTAGGACAGGTACAAAATGGGTCAAAGGCCCAAAATGAAATTAGGCCCAAGTGCTGGTCCAGGCGAACATAAACTCGGTCTTGGGCCCAAGCCTCTCTCTCACTCTCTCTCTTTTATCTATTTCGTATTTGTTTAATTGTTTATTTTCTAGTTAATTTTAAGGTTTTCCTAATTCAATTTTCCCAAAAAGATAGTCAATTCGGGATTTTCTAAAAGACTAAATAATCATGCTTTTTTTCTACTTAATTTACTTTAAAATTTTACTTAATAATATTTTTAATATTTCCATCTCCCCTAAAAAATGATTTTAAGTCTTAATTATTTATTCCCTCTATCTAAACAAGTATGCATATTTTCTTAAAACTGTTTAGTCAAATAGTTAATTACTGGATAACCGCATGTTAGTGGGCATTTCGAGTGCCTTTAAATCCTTCGTGAAATGTTAATAAGAACTCCGAACCCCTTTTAAGTTTTCATTAGATTTTCTGTTTTAGTCTTTTGAAAATAATAGTTTTCTTGATTTTTCTTAAAAATTAAGTGGCGACGCTAAAATCAGTCTAATTATATTTTCCTAATAAAATAGAATGACGACTCTGCTGGGGACTTGAATGGTTCTAACCTTAAGATTAATTTATTTGGCTATGTGTTTTAACTGTCTACTTGTTGTATTTATCGTATATATTGAACTGTTGCATTCATGTCATGACATATTTCGTCAAATGACAATTATTTTTGTTTTTCACTTAAAGGACGATTATGCGGGCCGCAGTCGTTCGTTAATCAAACTTTTCTCGGGGCACCCTGACGAATGTAGTTGAATAGTGGATAGTCAACGGTCGTTAACTGTCCCAGCTCAAGTAGTCCGCTTGGGTTACCTATCCACTATAAACAAAGCCCACTCTTAGTCAAAACTAGTGTAGAGCCAAACTCAATCCCGAAATTAAACGCATTGGCCTAAGATGACCCAACACCCAAGGCGTGTTGGGTCCATTAGAAAGACCACCTTGAGTCCAAAGGGCCCACGGCCCGAACAAACATTCGTATTTATGTGTTAAATTTGAAGGATGTATACGCTATTTGAAAAGTCATTGTTCCTTGGGGTTAGGAGAAGTTCTTAATAGTTTTTTCCAGTCGAATGAAGATTTTCACAAGCTGCTACCTAGAAGGGATGGACATTCAGAGATGGCAAGAAGCTCAAGAGCGAAGGACCTTTCATGGAAGTTTAGTTTAGGATTGTACCCCTGCACGGGACTGATTATTTTGTATCCCTTTTCCCCTATTCTGTATCCCCATTCAGTTTATTCGCAAAACTTGTATAAATATGGGTTTTTGGGCAATGAAATGTTTCAAATGACGTATACATCCTTCAAATCGTTAGGCCTACCCTTGGCACAAAAGGGTCACATATTTGTTTAGAATGCACAATAGTTGTTTATGTGTTATACCTGCTTGTGTGAATATGTTGCTTTGTTTGGAGATATTCTAGCTCACTCTTCTTCAAATTATTTTTAGAACCCCTAAGCATAAATATCAAGTCACTATCAAAAGTGCGTCCAAATACTCTTTGAGTCTTTAGTTTCCCAAAAAAAATAAAATATATATATATATATATCAAACTTCATTTTTCAAATCTTACCCTCATATCATAAAAAGATTCACCGTCTCAAATTGAAAGAAATTCAAGTTTGTCGAACTACGTAGGACCTGAATTCTCATCCGTGAGATACGTAGACGCCCTTTTAAGGTCCGGTCCCCATTTGGAGAAATTCTATCTTTTTCAACTCTTTTAATGAGATTCAAATTTCATCTCAATCGAAAATCAGAAGTATGTCAATGAAAGATGCAAAAAATCTTGGATCGACGGGAGTCAATCTTTCTGTCACTAATCCCAAAGTTAAATAGACAAATTTCTATCTATTAGACATATTTTCTACATCCGTGGGCTAGTCTATATTCCTGAAGTCGATGGGTTGAGTTATGAGGATCTGTGCATCCATCTGAATCTAGACCTCCCGGAAAGGTTTAAAGTGCCAAAATTTGACACTTTTGGAGGAACAAGGAATCCCTTGGCGCACCTGAGAGCCTACTGTGACCAGCTCGTGGGAGTCAGAAGGAATGAAGCTTTATTAATGCGGCTCTTTAGCCGAAATTTGAATGGAGAAGCCTTGGAATGGTTTACTTCCCATGAGATAAAGCAGTGATCTAGCTGGAATGCACTACCTAAAAAATTTAATAGAACGATTCGCTTACAATGTGGAGATCGTTTCTGATCGCTATTCTCTGGAGAGAATTAAGCGGAAATCCCCTGAAAGCTATCGTGAATATGCGTATAGGTGGAGGAAATTGGCCGCTTGGGTTCGACCTCCTATGTCTGAGAAAGAGATCGTTGAAGTATTCATACGCATTCAAGAGCCAGAGTATTATGACAGGATAATGTTGCTCATTGGAGCAAAATTTGCGGAGATAGTCAAGGTAGGTGAGGCTATCGAAGATGGGATTAAAACTGGAAAGATTTCTCGCGTTGCCGCCCTAATCGCATCTTAAGGATTGTTGAAAAAGAAGAGAGAGGATGTATCTTCTATTTCCTGCGTATTTGATGGAAAAGGACACTTCAGAAAATCCTCACCTTACAAAGGTTATCCTCGAGCTCCACAGAATTCATATCCAGCTTGTTATAGCCAATCAGGTTATCAAAATCAACCACCGAGTTACCAAATTCCACCTCTTGTTTACCAAACTCCACATCCAAATTACCAAGCTCCATCAATTAATTGTTTAAATATCCAATCAAGTTACCAAACTCCACCTCCGCACTACCAAAACACCCCTCCTAGCTATCGAGCTCCATAATACCCAAATTTCCAAACGCAGGCACCAACTCACCAAAATCCTCTAAACTACCGTCAAGTACCTTCGCATCCATGAAATAATTACTATCCTCCTCGCCCAAATCTTGAGAAGAAACCTTCTAGAGTTTTTACTCCTTTGGTTGAGAGTCGAACACAACTTTTTGAGAGATTGAAATCAGCTGGCCTGATACTGACAATTGATCCAAAAAATATCAATGTCAACTCCAAGCTTTATAAACCCGATCTTCACTGTGCTTACCATTCAGGAGGTGCGGGGCATATTACTGAGGATTGTATCAACTTGAAGCATAAAATTCAAGACTTGATAGATCAAAATGTCGTCACTCTTCAAACTGCCAGTCCTAATGTCAATAGTAACCCCATGCCGAATCGTGGAGGGGTGACTATTAATATGGTTGAAGTCGAAAAAGATTTGAATGTGGAGAAAGTTATAATCTCAGCCAACCTTGAAAAGCTTGAGAAAGTTGTAGCCTCTCAAACCAAAAGAGAGAAATCCAAATTTGTGATCATGACACCTTATCAAGCTTTTGCTTTAGTGCCAAAGGAGGGTCAGAACAAGCAGAAGATCGATCAAGATTTTCCAAAATCATTGCCTCACTCATATCAGTCTTTTCCAATGCAAAATGGACTAGGGGGAGGAATCAAAAATTTGTTCAAAGAAGGTGAATTGTGCTTGAAGAGACGATCGAGACACCAGTCATACTAGACAATGAGTTAAAGGAGCAAATGCTTAATTGGATATCCGCTTCGCTATTGATTCCTCGCTCATCTTGGTAGACATAGACAACTTTCTATGTTATTTCTAAAATTGGTGGTGTTCCAAATAAGGCTCGAGACCCATTGTTTACTCTACTTTTGCCTCACTATATTTTAATCTCCCTCATAATATTTTGAAAAGGCAAAATAATTTATCGTCATGGACAAAATTCTTATTTTCTTATTTCAAATGAAAACCTCTTTTATTGCAAAAATTTGCTTTACTTGCCTTATTTTTGCTATCTAATAGATTTGTTTATGATTTCAGTGAAAATATTTTCAAATCTGCCAAACGCATGTCATGCCAAAAGCTGAATGAACAAAATATGATAGATACAGATGAATTTAAGGATTACGTTGAGGAGTTTGGACAGTTTTAAAGTCATGATAAGCCAAATCCAGAAGAGATCAGAATAGTGAATCAAGAAAATGATGAACGCATCAAAGAAATCAAAATTAGTGCTTATCTGACAAAAACACAGGAAAGAGAACTCATTAGTTTTCTTGGAGAACACACCGATACATTTGTTTGATTACATCACGTGGTTGAGCATGAACATTGGATCTCACAAGTTATCGATCTACTTAAATATTGTCAAAAATAACTTGTTTAAAGACTTGATTTCTATTTTTTCCTTGTAACCGCCTTTATTTTCTTGTAATCGTTTATGCTTAGAATTTATCCCTTTGTAATGAACTATGTCTGACCTGAATTCTCAAGAATGAGATACGTAGGTGGCCTATGTTGTCCTCGGTCACCTCTTTATCCCTTTTAATGTGTTTTCTTTTTTACTTGAACTACATTCGACCTGAATTCTCAAGAATGAGATACATAGGTGGCCTATGTAGGCTTCAGTCATTTCCTTAGTTAAATTTTCCTATTTCTGTTTATCCTCGAGAGAGGAACTACGTTTGACCTGATTCCTGCCTCAACGGGATAGGTAGGCGCCACAACGGCTCGGTCATATCTCCCATAAGATTTCTATCTTTCTTTACAATAGAAACTGGGACAGAATTTTTGAGAGGGACTTAAAAATTCTAAAGAGAAAAATACTTTCCCCAACAAGTCAAGATTGAAGATACATTGCGAGTTGCAATTGGGACAGAATTTTTGAGAGGGTCTCAAAAATTCTACAAGTCATATATCAACAATTCGAGATACCCCAAGACAACTAACTGGGACAGAATTTTTTTAGGATGGCCTAAAAAATTCCTTCAAGCATCACTAGAAGTTTGTAGTAAATTTCGAATATTTTGAGCATATTAGAAGTTTAAAGCTAACTTCAAATGATCTGTGGCATCGTTAAAGTTCATAGTCAACTGCAGCAATCTCCGACACTTTTGAATTTCAGAGTCAACTACAAACTTCTCGATTATAGTAGATTTCGGGCGGACCATGTCAGAAATTTCCCAAGCCTTAAGGATTTTTGAATTCTCTAGAACAAGCTATTGAACACATCAAAGTTTCGAACCAAGGACGTTCATTTAAGCTTGACGTGATATGACACTTGGTAGTGACATTTTTCAATTACAACTTTTTGAAAACCTTTTTCTTAAAGATTTCGTCTATATGTTTCAAATATTTTTGCGTAAAAAGTTTTGTCTTGTCTATTGAGAAGCAGGAGATTAGAGCGATCAACTGAAGATAGCAAGACAAGGAGAAAGCGATTGAAGAAGTCAACACATAATAGTTTGTTTTAAAAACTAACAATTTTTCTGTGGATGCAGGTCTATGAGATTGCCTCAAGTTCATCATATTTCTCCTTTCAACGAATATGGAGAAGTCAAAAGGGCGAGGAGCTTCCCAAAATTAACAACTTTTCTGTAGATTCAGGAAAGTCATTGAAGTTTTTCAGAAGAAAAAGAAAGAGTTTAGAATACGGGCAACAACACCTTGTTTGAATTCCTATCAAAACATGAGTCACAACGAAAACAAAGTGTTCAAAATGGGAACAAGTGAAAGCATCACTCTCAACATATATAAGCATCTTCGATGACACGAGATTACACTTTTCAGCATCAAGAACGTTTGAAGACTATTCACGAATCTCATTGATATCATACGCGGTAATGTGAACTACCCTGAGGGACATCGTCTTTACCGTCCGGATGAACATTCCTAGAGTATTATCAAATGAGATAATACCATCACCCATAGGGACATCATCGTCATTTTATCAATGGAATATCCTCATCCTACCGACAGATCTTCATTTTCATCAGCATCATCCTACCGACGGATCTTCATTATCGTTATCCTACCAATGGATCATCATTATCCTACCAATGGATCATCAACATTATCCTACCAATGGATCAACATTATCCTACCAATGGATCATCAACATCTACATCATCCTACCGACGGATCTTCATTATCATTGTCTTACCAATGGATCATCAACATCTACATCATCCTACCGACGGATCTTCATTATCATTATCCTACCAATGGAGCATCATCATCATCCTATCGATGGAGTAACATCATTATCTTATCATTATTTCCATCCTGTCAATGCGGAATCATTTTCCTATCAGTGGAGCATCAATATCATCATCATATCGAGGGAGCATCATCATCATCCTATCGATGGAGTAGCATCATCATCCCATCATTATCGTCATCCTATCAATGAGGAATCACTATCCTATCAATGGAGCATCAACATCGCCATCCTATCGATGGAGCATCATCATCATCCTATCGATGGAGTAGCATCATCATCCCATCATTATCGTCATCCTATCAATGAGGAATCACTATCCTATCAATGGAGCATCAACATCGCCATCCTATCGATGGAGCATCATCATCATCCTATCGATGGAGTAGCATCATCATCCCATCATTATCGTCATCCTATCAATGAGGAATCACTATCCTATCAATGGAGCATCAACATCGCCATCCTATCGATGGAGCATCATCATCATCCTATCGATGGAGTAGCATCATCATCCCATCATTATCGTCATCCTATCAATGAGGAATCACTATCCTATCAATGGAGCATCAACATCGCCATCCTATCGATGGAGCATCATCATCATCCTATCGATGGAGTAGCATCATCATCCCATCATTATCGTCATCCTATCAATGAGGAATCACTATCCTATCAATGGAGCATCAACATCGCCATCCTATCGATGGAGCATCATCATCATCCTATCGATGGAGTAG
>JAJOOO010025999.1:0-12209 GCA_029582685.1 Solanum piurae
TTCCTTAGGCAGTTTTCTAATTAAACTGATAAAATATTAGTGTCATTTAAGAAAATTTTGACATTTGATTAGAGGTCTCGAATTTAAACCATGAAATTAAATGAAAAATAATTTTATAGAGAAAAATCTGTCAATTACAGTCAAATAATTAGTGAATCATAGAGATAGAGAGATAGTTTTATTATCAATTCATTGACTCCTATGATAGAATTAATCGGAGAATTTGAGAGACGGTAGTTTAATTACACGTGGTTTGAGTCTACTTATCTTCTACTTATGAGCTTAGTACTCGATACAAAACGTTATGATTAGAAATCAATTATTCCAAATTATTCAACGATTCAATAATTTTTTTTCCTTTAATGAATTTTACCAATGAGAATCTGAATTAATCGTCGGCGTCATAAATTAAATACCTACACCGGGTGGGACCAAAAAACAATGTTTCTAATTTGATGGATGGATGGATGGATTTGATTTGTGACTCTCTTCTGAGAGGCTGTTCCTTGTTATACATAGAAAGACAACTTGCAGTTGATAGTACCACTTGACTTCTCCTAGACCTTTCAATTAACATAATTTGGGAAGATCTTCGCACTGAAATCCGATTAAATCTAATTTTATGTATGTCTAGTGCATACTAAGTTCTCCATTCATTTAGGATTATAATTGAACATGCTTTCATTTGTTTGCTCATTAAAAATTAACATTCATATATTTAAAAGCTCGTTGTTTAATATTTACTACACAAATTAAAATATATGAATAAGTTATGTCATTTGTTGTTAATTTGTCACTAAATATTTTATAATTAATAGGGTTTAAATATAATTGATCAACAATATTTCACCAATGATTAGACAAATAAATAATATTAGACCATAGATAATGTTTCATTTAGAAATAAAGAGTAATAAAACATTGATAATGGTCCAAGACAACTTTTTCCTATTTGAATATAAAAATAATGATGGGGAATATTGGAACAAAGAGAAAATATTAATTAATACTCCATTGCCAATAGTTTTACTTTAACTAATTATTTTACACATAAGAATTAATATTATAATAATAAAAAAAAACAAGTCACCTAGTGCTTTTCATGTCAAGATATTGTACGACAAGTGATCATGTCTAAATTCATCTGAATCATTAATTTTCTTTTAGTATATAGTGTTTTGAGGATCGAGATTTTAAATACACTAAACTTTTATTATATATGAGATTTAAAAATAATCAGATTATAAGAGTTTATTATGTACAATTTTATCTTATATTTTTGTATATGTAAAAAATTGTGACCTCCTAATCACATGACAATAATTTTACTAGTTACATTAAGATTTGAAGGAATTACATCTATCCAATTAAAGTTGACAAGGATAGATCAACCTATGAATAATTTTGAGTTTATCAAGATATTTTTTAGGACCCCACATGGAATATATAATTAGCATGATCGATTAAAGGCCCCATATATTGAAAATGATGCTTATTATTTTCTCATTTATTTCTTCAAAAAGCTTAAGAAAATTATTGCCAAAATAACATAGAGCTCATTATCATTAAATAGCCAATACTAATTTAATGAGAAGTGCCCTTTTGTGATGTGGAAATTTTTCTTTTGTAGAAAAATCATTTGTTGCACTAAAGAGTGTGAGAAGAATGTTTGCATAGTTTAGTTGAAAAAATGATTATTGGCTAGAAAACTATGATTAAAATAGAAATTAATGCAGATAACTTCAATTGCTAAACAACAAAATTCATCCGTTAATTTTATATTAACAATAAACTAGTGAAGAATTATTAAAAAAACATCATGTTAGCTTTAGTGATCAAAAATAAAAATTAGCAATTAATAACTTTTGTCACAAAACAACGATTAGTCCTATTTAAGAGATAAATAACCAATAAGTTATCAAAAAAGTCTATTAATTACAGAATAATTTAGCGATAGATTGACGATAAATTTTATAGCCAAGTACTTTATTTTTTATATATATATATAGAGAGAGAAGTTAGAGGCTTCCAACCAATCCTGTATCTATCAAAATTTAGTGGTTATATTTTAAAAAGTTGTCTTATCATTATATGGGAGAGTGAGTTGTCAACCCTAAGAAAAAAGAAAAAAAAGTATAATCATTATACTTAAGAAAACTATTACTAATCTTTTTAAGTTATGAACAAGTAAAAGTACCTTTTAGTTGAAAATTCTGAGATTTGAATAAATAAAACGCGGGCTAACTTGACACGTGTCGATCAAGCGATGGTTAAGAATTTGGCTAATTTTTTTTTTTCTCGACCAATATTTGGAACTTAAATTTTTTTAACGACGCATTTTTAATAAATGATCTAGAATCTATGGCTAAACAAATATTTGAAGATAATTTTTTAAAATTTCATTCAAAATTTATGATTGAACGCTAGCTAAACATTTTCTCAAATCTGATATTTTCACCAAAACAATAAATGAAACACATTTATCATTTATACAAATACAAGAGATAGATATATATACTTTTTTTAAAGGGCCCGTGACATAAGCCTCTGCCTCCATAGAAATTATGATATATGCTCGACCACTTTAGCCAACTTTAGTCAAGCACCCCACAAGTGCGTGGAGGTCATCTATTAACCAAGCCATGGACCTTGATTGCTGATTGACCTTGTCCAAGTAAGTAAATGATATATATTCACATTTTAATTCGGGAGTAATTTTCAAAATTAAATTATTTAATCTTATATCTACTGAATAATATTTTCTCTATCTCAAATTATGTGAAGCTATTCAGAATATGAGAGTCTAAACACTTATTTTGACTATGCATTTGTATATAGATTTTTTTAATATTTAAAATAAAATTTATATATTTGAAACTATACAAAAAGTACTACACATCGTTAGTATAGCACAAAATTCAATATTTTATTTTTTTATAAAAGACAATCATTAAAAATATAAAAATTTAACTTCCAAACAATATCATGTTCAGATAAAATAAAAAAAAGGAAGTACTCCATATCCCAACAACTAGCTGAAAATGTATGTATGATTAAACAAAATTTAGAAATAATTAAGCATGAATTTACACTGAGTGTTCGATTTTCATATTGTAGTCCGACTAAATTTAAAAATATATCAAAAAATCTCGCATTGTGATTTGTGAGTAAAATACCCCCTAACAAAGTCCGACATTAACGGGGTAATGAGAGAAATGAACCATTATGAGCCCATTGTTATTGGGCTTTATTATCTTCGTGTCTTATGTCCATCTAGTATGGGCTAACATACATAACACGAGGCCCATTTTTGTAGTTATACAATACATGGCTCCTTATATACACATAAGCTGAGAATCATTATTGAGTTGTATACGACGTGAATTCAAATTAATCATTGCTTTAAAATAAGTATCAAACATTGAGCGAGAAAATCAAATATCCAAGAACCATTATATGAGATTAAGTGAAATAGAGAATAAAGATTTTATTATGAACTTGAGTGGCGCTTTTTACTTTCCATACATTTAACAAATCTATTTATTTTGGGTGTTCCCTTCAAGGTGTTCACAAAGCTGAAAATTAGGGTTAGTGGGAAGGCTTTTCCGCTTGAGTAAAAATTTATTTGTATCGGATATTTACATTAAATTAATATATGTATAACATGTGGTTGTATAAAAGCATCTCTTACTTATCATGAATAATTATTAAATACTTCTAATTTTTAATAATACATAAGTTGATGTAGTTTGAATTAAACACTCGATACAAATAAATATTTTCCAACAAAAGAAGGTAGCAAGAAAGTAACTTTTTAGTTCTTACAAACTATTCCAACTTCGTTTCTATTCTTGTAGTTTTCTAATTTTATTTTCTATATAATCTTTTTATTGTATTTGATGATGTTACTATTCAGTCTTTTAGGTGCAATCCTTTTTTTTTCCTTTTTTGTTTTAAACCTTTGAATTATTACCAAAAAGTGAACATGCAGGTGGAAAATACACAAACTATATATATTACTTGATTTAATTTATATGAACTTATTTGATTGGACAAGTAATTTTTTTTTAAAAAAATGTGATTTTAAATATGGTAACGATACTGGAATTTTCAATTATGGGTCTGAACCATAATTATTTTTGTATATTAAGTTCTAATAAATTATTATGCATATTAAATATATTATTTTTATACAATTATATAATCTACGTCAAAACTAATGGATTCTGTGAAACTCGTCACAGACATTATGGCTCGGCCCCAGCTTATCATAAAATATACATTTATACGACTATAATTTTTTTTTAAAATTTATGATCTTATATATCTAAAATACTTGTGTAAATATAAAATCGTATCACTAAGAATTACATGAGATTTTTAAGTCACATTAATTGCATATATAAAAACAAGTTATTCTTGAAACAAACTAAAAAGGAAATAAAAATCACTTAAATTGAAACATAGAAAACAATAATTGAATTTATTTGATTTACTATTTGTAGGAATTACATAACTACATGGAGAAAATGAAAGTTTTAAAGCAACAATAAAATTATTTTACGTGTGACATATAAGGCATGAGTTCTAGCTATGGAAATTGTCATTAATGCTTGCATACAATAGATAGTCTACTTGACTAAATCACATCAAAAAATGTGAATTATATGGGGATTTTCCTGGGGATTAGTATGAATATTCGCAGGACACTTATTTTCCTGCAAATTTTCTTACTAATTCCCAGGAAAATCTCCATATAATTCACAGTTTTCTTGTAGTGCCCCTTGCATACAACCATTTTCCGAGCCTTACACAAATACAAAATACTTTGTTCACCGAGCTGTCACTATCAAAAAGATACTTGGAATCTATAGAGATGGTTTTAATTATAATTATATAGAGTTAGAAAAAAATGTTTTTTGAGTTTTACAGCAAGTGTCTAGAGCATTTTAGCTTAAGCACTAAATTAAATTCACAAGAAACAATCATTATAAGTTTTACTTGTCATTTCATTTTATAGAGATTATCTTTTTCGATGGGAAGATTTACAGAAACGGATGGCTTCTTAAATAATAATATTATAACATGATATTTAAACTATTACTATAATAGTTTTACACACAATAAATATAAAAATATATAATACATACTTAAATCTTTTAAATTTGGTCCCAACTGGCTATTAAACATTTCAACTTTTGAGTATGCACATCAGTTGCACACTCCAACTTACAAATGATCATCCAGACACCATCAAAAAAATTGTGACACATCATTGTCGGATGTTGACGAAACATAGTGTAAATGAGTTAAGTCCCGTCCGGCCCTGCCGTGAACTAGTACTAGAACGTTTTTGTATTGATCAGTTTTGAGTTGTCAAGTGACGATTGCTCCATTTTTTAAGATAGAACATGGGAGGGAGAGGTGTCTTATAAAAAAAGAAGTAATTAAGACCAAATTGAAATGTCTAGACGAAGTAATTAAGACCAAATTGAAATGTCTTGACGTCCAGTCTCAAATATAACTATCTTTATCAAAACAACAAAAAGATAATTAGTACTGTTAAACCTCATCCTAAATGGACAAAAAGGTAATTATTCTCCAACACTTAAGTATCCAACTCACAAATCCAACACCATTTTTGCCTTACACCCAAAATCCTTCACACAAAACACACTTACTTGCAAGTTCATCAATAACTGGTTTCAATTTTCATCTCTAATCCACAAAATTTTCCCTTTCCATAAATGGCTTCCTTAATCCATTTCAATAATCTTAACCCTAATTTCCAAGAACCTTACACTAATTATACTCAAACAAAAAATATATATATTTATAAATGGCGACTACTACTTATGGTGGAAAGAACATCATTATCGGGGGCAGTAATAACTCTAGTACTGCCCCCGATAATAAATCTTATTCGGGGCGTCACCCCGTTTACCGAGGAATAAGGAAAAGAAAAAGTAGTGGAAAATGGGTGTCCGAAATTCGGGAGCCAAAATCCCCTAATAGGATTTGGCTCGGGACGTTTCCCACCCCCGAAATGGCCGCCATCGCGTATGACGTGGCAGCTATAGCCCTAAAAGGTCCCGAGGCGGACCTCAACTTCCCGAACTTGGCTGCCTCATTTCCTGTTCCTGCCACGAGCTCTGCTCGTGACATCCAGATAGCTGCAGCCGGGGCGGCTGCAGCTGTTGGGGCAGCCGGGGACGCGTTGTTAGCCGCGGCTGCGGTGCATAGGGAGGTAGTAATTAATGAAAAGGGTAAAATGGAGAGTATGGAAATTCAGAATTTTGAGTTTATGGATGAGGATTTGATATTTGATATGCCAAATGTTCTTGTTAATATGGCTGAAGGGATGTTACTTAGTCCACCAAGGTTTTATAATATGCATGATGATGATGATCACACTACTATTGCCTACCAAAACTTGTGGAATTATACCTAATAATTTGCCATTTCTACAAGCAACATGAGTTTAACATAATGTTGAACTTAAATAAGTTAGATATATATGTAAATTATAATGATGTGTGTGTTAATTTGCATGATGTTCTTTTATTGCTTGTAAAGGGTTTGGTTCAAAGGAAGCAACTACTTGTGTTTTACTTTCTTGATTATCTTTTTGTTTGTTGACGAGGGAAGTCTGTAGCTGCTACTTTTTGGGTGCGCACAAGGGTTATAAACCATGTTCACTTAAACTTAATTTCATTCTTTTTATTAGTTTTCTATATGTTCTTGTTTGATAAAGATGATTATAGTGTTCTTTAATCAAGATTTTTATGAAGGGAAATATATCAAAATATAAAAAAGTGTTTAGATGTACATGGTGTCAAAAGGATTCACAATAATAGTACATATATGTGATAAGAAAAATCTTGATCTATCTACACAGTATAATTTTCCGTGTTGATCAAAGAATGTTAATTACACATAGATGAGTTCTAAAGTTTGGAAGCTTGAACTTGAAGCAAAGATATTTATAGAGAGAGACATTAAAAATTGTGTGTTTGGTAGTTGGAGCAACCAATTTTAGAAAGTTTTCTCAATTAGGATCATTGAAGTTTAGATTTTAGCTAGCAAGGGTTTTGTACAACTAACCTTCTAAGTAATTTACTATTCTGCCCCTTTTCTATTCTCTCCTATTCTTTTTTCTGTTCGATAACATCGATAATATTATACTCTCCGTTCTAATTTATGTGGCAATAATTGTCTGGAGATATAGTATACGAAAGAAAAAATAAATATATAATTTATGTGCTAAAACAAGGTTATAACACAGACATTTATATGTTTATATATCATTTCATTTTATCAGAGGAGATTATCTGTCTCGGATTTTTCTTCCAAAGGTTGGTTGAGGGGCATTCTTTTGAGTTTGTTACTTGAGTTCTTATGCTATTAGATTACTTGGGTTTGATTTCTAACTTTAATTAGCAATACATTAAAATTTTTTAGTCATCTGTCCTTCGTCTTCAAATTCTGAGTCCACCTCACGTTAACATATTAATCTACAATCAGCCGCCACGTGTTAGAGTAGTACAATTGGAAAAATTACAATATTATTAATCGTTCTATTGAACAAAGCATGATAAGTGATGTTTGGCCACAAATACATATATGTAGCTATTATTTGCCTCACATTTTAATATTTTCATCGTCTTTTAAAATAGGGATAAGGGTCTGAAAAATACCCCAACTTTGGTCGGATTTGCTGTTGCGATACTAAACTTTCATAAGGACCTATTACCTCCCTAGACTATTGAATACCGTATTTTTTACCCCCTGAACTATTTAATAGTGTATTTTAAAGGTATATATGTGCCCACGTGGACACATTACTATTTATAATTTTGCATTATTTTTTATGTCCACGTGGGCAAATATATATGTTTAAAATACGGTATTAAATAATCTAGGGAGGTAATAGGTCCTCATGAAAGTTTAGTACCGCAACAGCAAATCCGACCAAAGTCGGGATATTTTTCAGACCCTTATCCCTTTAAAATATTAATTCTAACTATTGTGTTTATATTGGTATATTTTGATAAATAGATGAGTTTCGAACTATTTCAAACAAGCAAGAAATCAGCAGAATTTGATGGAGCACTATTGGGCCCAAGTTCAAACATATGGAATGGCTTTTAGGAAACCCAAGAAGCTCTAGTGATTCATAAAGCCCAAAAATTGTTAGTTTTTTTGTTATTTCTTTCTAAAAATTAGCCAATAATGAAACTTTTAACAAATGGTCCTTTTTGTTTGTCTTCCAACTTTAATTGTGTAGATCATGGTCTAAATATTTCTTCTTAAGTCAAAAATCTTATGAGAAAATGTTAGAGATTACGATCTAAAATTTTGTGTAAGTTATGCAAATATTAGACGATAATTTAATAAACGAATATTAAACTCGAATTGACCACCACAATGCACCTATTGGTCCTCTTCCCTATCAATTAATTGACAAAACTTGCATGTGATGTTTAATTGTTTTCTAATTAATTCCAACTAATTTTAACAATAAAATAATTAAAGGTGCTCAACTTATTGCCTTTAAACAAATATTACCCTCTCAATCATTTTAGTTCTTAATAATGACACTCTCCAACTCACTATACTATATCCCCCACAAAATGTAGCTAACATGCACATATTATATTGTTCCTCTTCATTTAGCAATCAATTGAGGATCTCTCTACCAAAAATTCAAAATGAGTGAAATTTCAATTGAAGATCAACATGTTGTAACAATCAATTGGGAAATAAACAAGACTCAACTAGAATTGATGCAACAAAAAATCTCCCAACCACCTCAACTCCTTAGTGAATCCGCGGGGCGGAGTTCTTGTTGCATTTTTCGAGTACCTCAAAGTTTTATTAATGTCAATGGTCGATCCTACGAGCCTCAAATAGTGTCAATTGGTCCATACCATCGTGGAAAAGACAACGTTAAGATGATCGAAGAGCATAAATGGCGATTTTTGGGCAATTTGGTTAAGAGGACAAAGGAAAAAGGGCTTAATTTAGAGGACTATTTGAAGGCAATTCAACCATTTGAAATGAGAGCTAGAGAATGTTACTCTGAGGCAATACTTCTTAATAGAGATGAGTTTGTTGAAATGTTGGTTCTTGATGGTTGTTTTATAATTGAACTTTTTAGAAAAATTGGAGGGGTAATTCCAATTGAAAAAGATGATCCACTTATCTCAATGTCTTGGATATATCCTTTTTTCTTGAGGGATTTAATTAGACTTGAAAATCAAATCCCATTTTTCATACTTCAATTCTTGTTTGACTTTACCAATATTAGCCAATCAAGTAGTATTCCTTCTTTAGCCAAATTAGCTTTGACTTTCTTTAACTACACATTACAAAGGCCTAATGAAGTTCTTGAAAAGTTTGGTAATCTTGAAGGGAAACATTTACTTGATTTTCTTAGATCAAGTTACATTTTTCTTGATCATGAAGAGCCTAAAAATAGAAAGGATTCACCTACAAATGTCATACAATGCATCTCAAAGCTTCGTCGCGCGGGGATTAAGCTTAGGCCTAGGAAAGAAGATACATTCTTGGCTATAAAATTCAACAATGGATTCATTGAGATGCCAACAATTACAATAGATGATTTCATGAGCTCATTCTTGATAAATTGTGTGGCATATGAGCAATGTCATGTAGATTGTACAAAGCACATGACAACATATGCAACATTTCTAGATTGTTTGGTGAACACACAACATGATGTTGAGTATTTGTGTGATTGCAATATAATTGAGAATTATTTTGGGACAGATTTTGAAATTGCTAATTTCATCAACAATCTTGGGAAAGATGTCATGTTTGACATTGATGAGTGTTACTTGTTGGAATTGTTTATTAAGGTGAATGATTATTATAAGAGTAGTTGGCATGTTCATTGGGCAAGTTTTAAGTACACTTATTTTAGTTCACCATGGTCTTTTATTTCAGCATTGGCTGCTCTTGTGTTATTGGTATTGTCCATTCTACAAACACTTTATTCCATTTTGAGTTATGTTCACCCTCTTTCTTGATTGGGACTTACAAATTATTTGAAATCTTTGTATGAGCTTGGAATTTGTTTTTTTTTCTTGTTAGTTGGAATTGCATGTACAAATTTTCGAACGAGATTTTTGAACGAAACTTCAACAGGTGAAAGATGTAAGCATTGCAAAGTGTGAAGAGATCTCGTATTAAACAAAATGACTTTCTTGTCATTACCGTTTGTATGATGTTATATTTGACTTGAGATGAACAAGGATAGCACAAATAAGCTATTTAAGCTCTAGTCATTATGTTATTTTATAGGAGTATATGACTATTGTAGTTAGTGGAGAAGTTTTAAATTTAAGGGAACAAGGCCATAAAATACTCTTGAACTATTCGAAATTGGTCTTACATTTTTGGCTCAACAATACCTTTGTATTATGTTTTTGGTTTAGAAATGCCTTTGTCACTACATTTTTGACTCAAAAATTCCCCTCAACTAGCCGAATAACTCCAAAAATATCCTTCCCTACTATGTTTTTCCTTGATAAAAAGAAATGAGTCAACTTTGCTCTTGACTATTCAAAATAAGTTTTTAAACTCAAAGTTTTAGTTGTTGGATTGTGGCATATCAACGCAAATAACCTTTTTAGGTCATTATTAAATTTTATTTTTATTTTTCAAAATTCTTTTAACGACTAGAAAGATTAAGATCGCAACATAACATTTTTAAATTGCTCAAAATGAATGCTTAGAATATAATAAAAATATATGACGAACAATGTATGATAGAGGAACAAAAAAGGTGATGGTCCAATTACCCATCCCGATAAGTTAGTGGGCTTGAAAGCGCCAACCCGCTCCTTCCACTACACAAAGAAGGACAATATCGTTGCGCTGTGAAACCAGCCTGACACCGTGCCCTCCTTTGAGGAGAGGGCACGGCGCCCCATGCGGTCGAACAGACACAACAACAAGGCCCAACTCAATGCTTGGATAGGGGCAAGGCTAGCATTAAGCAAAGCCCACAAATCATCTAAATGGGCCTAATGTTCCTTCACCTTATTGCTCCCACTTGGGTTACAGGCCCACGTTACAAGGCCCAGTGATCATAATTGCTTCCTTAATACTTATTAATAGAAAATATTAGCTCTTCATTAGCAATGTGGTAATTATTTTTTTATTCATATAGGTAAAAATTATATCTTTTTTACAAATATAAATTATTCGAATCTCGTTACTTATAATTCCGTGCTTCGTTGTTGATCACACACCATGATCCTTTGTCGACCAATGCTATATCTAATCTTATATCTAATAAAAATTTCCAACCAAGCGTTAGCGAAAATCACTTGGACGAGAGGGAATTGCTCGGATGGTAAGCACCCCTCACTTGCAATTTACGAGTTCGAGTCACCAAGGGAGCAAAAGAGGTGGGAGCTCCTAGGGAGGGTAAAAAAAAATAAAAATCACTTGGTTCAACATGCATTCGTATTTTTATATAGAATCCGAGCAAGAAATTTTTTATTCGAATGAACGCACGAATTACTAATTAGATATGTTTCTATCTGTCGATCTTTACTTTATAAAAGCATAAAAAATACTTATATAACTCGATTCAATGAATAACATTATATTTTTGTCACAAATGTTTGTCTCTAACGTAGAATTCCACCAGACACGTTTTGGATTTACTATATATCAATATTTTTATATATATATAATAATTAAAATAAATGGAAAAAAATATTGCACTAAATAAAGTTTCTTGTTTGCTATAAAACAAAAGTATTGTCCTTTAGTGATATTTGTCTTTCAATGAGAAAAAAGTTTTGACAAAATTATGTGATGGTCCCCTTAAAAAGTTCAAGATGCAACATTTGGTTCTGCAATTAAATACGTGGTTACATTGTGTCTCTTCAACAAAATTTCCTTTCTATCCTCAATTTATACCGTCACGAATGAGTTAGATAAAATTTCGTTGTTTTTAATCAGATATCCAAATTTAAGTTTTACGTATAGAAAAAATCCTTCTATTAGGAGGTTTTGATTGAATCAATCCATTGAAAATTGTTGAAACTAGTATTATTAGGGATTAAAACACTTTATAACTAAGACGATATATTTCATACTCAAGACTCATATACAAAATTTCTAATTAAGAACATAGAAGTATGCCTAACACTTTACCACAAACTTCTTTA
>JAJOOO010026000.1:0-16649 GCA_029582685.1 Solanum piurae
ATTACTATAAGCATAATCTCATAATACTTTTTTTTCTACAATTCACCCACATCAGAAAGTCAATAATTGGGAATATGAGGATTTCATGGATTCTTTGGGAATTTCATCATAAAACTATAATAAATCATCAATTCAATCATAATATCAAGTAATTACACCAATAGAATCATTTTTGAAAAGGAATCCATGACTTAGAGTAAAACCCTAACTTTTGGGGATATTACTATCTTTGAAATTGAGTTTGGAGGGACTACATGGATGAAGACTATCCATGGATGAAGGAATACCATACCTTAGTTATAATTCTCCAAATAAATTGAGTGAAAAAGCCTTGTTTCTTCAAGCCCTATCTTCAACCTTTCTCTTCTTCTTCCTTGAGTTCTAGAAAGAGAAATTTTGAGAGAAGATGAACTTTTGGGGTTTTGATTTGGGTGTTGTGAAAATATGATTTAGTTTTGGTGTATTTCGCTTAAAAATGACTTATATAGTGACCCCAAACTTACCCAAAATGACTTCACTTTAATTGGACTTAAAAAGGAAATACCAAAAATAACCCTCACTTTAAGTGAGTTGCCCAGGTTCCACGAGGGGCCCCACAAGCCGTGGTCATGACCACGAGTCGTGGTCCCACTCGTGGACTTGAGGCAGTAGCTAGGCATATTGTGCCTTTAGCTCACACGCCCAAGGCAACTCCACGAAGGGCTCCACGAGCCGTGGTCAAGGCCACGATCCGTGGTCCCTCTCGTGGACCTTGAGGCAGTGGCTAAGTCACTTTTCTTCAACTCCCTCACACCCCTAACTCCCTTCCCCGAACCTTCCCACGCGTCGTGGTCTTTACCACGAGCCATGAAGTGGCTCGTGAAGAGGTGCACTCTTGGGCAGCCTTTGGGGAGGCTACTGCCTTGCCCTCCATGGGTGGTACCACGAGGCATGGTGGCCACCACGGGTCATGAAGGTCCTCGTGGAGGTGGGGCAGTGCCCTGGCAAGTTTTGGGCAGCCTTGGCCCTTGCCCATTTTGCCATTGGCCTTAGGTCACTTCCATTACTCTAATTCTCACACGCTTAGCTATAGTTTTAGCCTACTATGTTACATTATCAGTCACTTGAGAACATTCATCCTCGAATGACGATCTAGACACCTTACGGAAGTAAAGGCTCAAGACTAGCATCCCATCATGCATGAAACATCAATATAATGCACAACTCATTCGAGGAAACATCAACTCCATCTCAAAACATAATCAATGCAATACAAGGAAGTAGGAACTACATCTATCAACCCAATATGAATGAAACTAAACATTTCTCATATTCATAGGAGGAACTACCTTCTCCAACTAAAAATCATGTTCAACACAATATCATGGATCCCATATGCAATTACTCTCAAAAACATACTAAAGCATGTTCATCAACTCATCTCATGAAGTCAAATAGGCAACTCATACTAAATGCACAACAACATGAGGAACATAAATCATGAAAACTCATTTTCTTACTAAACATGAATATCATCAACAACATGCATAACATACGAAAATCATAGAAAAGCTCATACAATACACATGACTTCCAAAACACTAAAACTCAAAAGGAACTAATTACCTCAAGCTTGAATAGGAGTAGAAGGAAAAAGATGAGAATATTGGGACTTCATATCGGCCTCGGCCTCCCAATTAGCACCCTAAACTAAATGATTTCTCTATAAAACATTCATAGAAATTATTTCCTTGTTTCTCAATCTCTTGACTTACCGGTATAGGATCTCTACTGGAACCTCTTCATAAGAAAGGCTTTCGTCAACTCCCAACCCTTCTAAGGGAATAATGGATATCGGATCTCCAAAACACTGCTTAAGTATAGAAACATGAAATATCGAGTGAACCGGGGCCAACTCATTTGGCAAATCTAACTCATAGGCAACTTTACCAATACGCTTTAAAATTTGATATGGGCCTACATACCGGGGACTAAGTTTCCCTTTCTTGCCAAACCTCATCACACCCTTCATGGATGAGATTTTCAAATAGACCCAATCATTAACATCGAATTCTAGATCCTTTCTTCTCACATCGGCATAAGACTTTTTCTACTTTGAGCCGTTCTCAACCTCTTTCTAATGAGCCGAACTTTCTTAATAACTTCATAAACTGATTTGGGACCAATAAGAGCAATATCACCTACTTCAAATCAACCAACCGGAGACCTACATCTCCTACCATACAAGGCTTCAAAAGGAGCCATACCGATACTTGAGTGGTGACTATTATTGTAGGCAAACTCTATTAATGGCAAGTGGTCATCCCAATTACCTTTGAAATCATTAAGACATGCCCTCAACATGTCCTCTAAAGTCTGAATGGTGCATTTCGCTTGTCCATCCGTTTGAGGGTGAAAAGTTGTGCTAAGTTTCACCTTAGTACCAAGCCCTTTTTGGAATGACTTCCAAAACTGTGAAGTAAATTGAGTACCCCGATCCAAAATAATAGATAAAGAAACCCCATGCAACTTCACTATCTCACTTGTATACAACTTAGCATAGTCTTCCGCCGAATGAGAAACCTTAATGGGGATAAGTGGGCTGATTTTGTCATCCTATCTATAATGACCCAAATAGAATCATGTTGCCTTCGAGTACGAGGCAAACCCACAATAAAGTCCATATTCACATCTTCCCACTTCCAAGTGGGAATAGAAATATTTTGTGATAAGCCTCCCAACCTTTGATACTCAACCTTAACTTGTTGACAATTAGGACATTTGGCTACAAATCCCACAATATCTCTCTTCATAGCATTCCACCAATAGACTTTCCGTAGATCATGGTACATCTTGGTGGCTCCGGATGAATAGAATATCGAGAACTATGAGCCTCCCCTAAAATTTGTTCCCTTAAACCATCAACATTCGGAACACATAATCGACCTTGGTACCTAAGCACCCCATCTCCTCCTTGGGAGAAAGCCTCAACGGACTTCTTGAGTACCGACTCTTTCAACTCAACCAATATAGGATCAAGGTTTTGCTTAGCCTTCACATCCATCACAAAGGACGATTCGGACCCATTATGAACCATGACACCACCCTTGGTGGAATCCACTAGTTGGACACCTAGTCGGACCAATCTATGCACCTCACGAACTAATTCTTTCTTTTCATCCTCTACATGAGCCACACTACCCATGGATAATCTACTAAGGGCATCCGCTACAACATTAGCTTTGTCGGGGTGGTCGAGAACACTCATGTCATATCCTTCAAAAGTTCTAACCACCTTCTTTGTCGGAGATTCAAGTCTTTTTGACTAAACACATATTGAAGAATCTTGTGATCGGTGAAAACATCCATATGGACCCCATACAAGTAATGTCTCCATATTTTCAAGGCAAATACTACCGCCGCTAATTCAAGATCATGGGTAGGATAATTCTTCTCATGCACCTTAAGTTGCCTTGAATCATAGGCAATCACTTTACTATTTTTCATGAGGACACATCCCAACCCCACTCTAGAGGCGTCACAATATACAACAAAACCATTTGTACCCTACGGTAAGGTCAACACCGGAGCAGAAGTAATCTTATCCTTCAACTCTTGGAAACTTTTATCATAGCTTCCGACCACTCAAACTTGGCCTTCTTTTGAGTCAAAGTCGTCAACGGAGAAGCAACAGAGGAAAACCCCTCAACAAACCTCCGATAAAAATTGGTCAAACCCAAAAATCTTCTAATGTCAGAAGGAATTAGATGTCTAGGCCAACTCTTGACCGCATCCGTCTTCTTCGTATCTACCTCAATACCCTCACTTGACATAACATGACCAAGGAAAGATACGGACCTTAACCAAAATTCACACTTGCTAAATTTTGCAAAATGTTGTTGGTCCTTAAGAACATGCAATACGATTCTCAAATGGTCCACATGATCATTTTCAATCCTTGAGTAGATCAAAATATCATCGATAAACACAATCACAAACATGTCTAGGTATTGCCTAAACACTCTATTCATCAAATACATAAATGTCGTCGGGGAATTTGTCAACCCAAATGGCATAACCACAAATTCATAGTGACCTTACCGAGTCCTAAAGGTCGTCTTGGGAATATCAACCCCTCTCACCCTCAATTGGTGATAACCCGAACAAAGGTCAATTTTGGAGAAATAGCTAGCCCCTTCAAGTTGATCAAACAAGTCATCGATTCTCGGAAGGGGATATTTATTCTTAATGGTCACTTTGTTCAATTGACGATAGTCGATTCACATTCTAAGAGACACATCCTTCTTTCTAACAAACAACACAGGAGCACCTCATGGAGAGATACTCGGTCGGATGAAGCCCTTGTCAAATAAATCCCTTAGTTGCTCTTTCAACTCTTTTAATTCGGCCAGATCCATTCTATAAGGAGGAATGCTGATAGGTTGTGTATCCGGTAAAAGGTGAATACCAAATTCTATTTCTCGCTCGGGAGGAATACCAAGCAAATCATCAGAGAAAACTTCCGGGAACTCATTCACTATCGGAACCGACTTTAGAGAAGGGGTTTCAGACTTAATATCCATTAACCTATCTAGATGGTAAATGCACCCTTTTGAGATCATTTTCCTAGCTTTAAGGCAAGAAACAAATTGACCTCTAGGGATAGAATTTTCCCCCTTCCACTCTAAAATAGGCTCATTTGGAAAATGGAATTTAACCACTCGAGTCCTACAATCTATAAAGGCATAACATGCATGCAACCAATCCATACCCAAAATCACATCAAAGTCTAACATGTCTAACTCTACCAAATCCACCAAGGTAACTTTATGGGACAAGTAAATGGGACAACTTCTAAAGAATTTTTTAGCCACAACCGAGTCACCAACCGGGGTAGAGACCGAAAAAAGTTCTACTAACACTTCGAGAAGTATTTCAAACTTCATGGCCACAAAAGGTGTCACAAAGGACAAAGTAGCATTGGGATCTAACAAGGCATACACATCTATAGAAAAGACTTTTAACATACCGGTCATCACATCCGGGGAGCTCTCTTGGTCATCTTAGGATCGAAGAGCATAAAAGCAGTTTTGCTTTTGGGCATTGGAGTTTGAACCACTTGGAGGAGCTTGCTTGCCCTCTTCCGCTCTTGCCGCAAGTGTTGGACAATCTCTCATCTTGTTTCCACTCTTTCCATAACCATATCACCCATTTGAGCCAACTAGGCATTTGCCATCATGTTTTCTACCACATTTTGCACAATTGGACCTAGCAACATAAGAACCACCATTATTTCCTCCTTGAGGTTTAGGGTTGTAAACCCTATCCTTGTCTAACCTTGGAGCACTAGAGGAGCCTTGATTGGAAAACCTTTGTTTGAACCTTTGTCGACCTGGTCCATCTGACTTAGCATTGGAGAAATTCCCATCACCGGTTCTAGCTCTTTTCACCTCTCGATTCCTTTTCTTGAGTTTTGACTCTTCAATTTTTTGAGCATATACCATGAGCCTTGAGATATCCATGTCATGATGGAGCATTTCCGTACGACATTCTTCTTTAACCAAGTCGAACACACCGGTCAAAAACATACTCATCTCATCCCTCGGATCTACCACCATAAATGGAGCATATTTGGATAGTTGGGTGAATTTCAAGGCATACTCTTTAACGCTCATGCTACCTTGCCTAAGGTTAATGAATTCTTACACCTTAGCTTCCCTCAACTCTCAAAGAAAGAATTTATAAAGGAATGCCGATTTAAACACTTCCCACTCTATGGGACCCGCTCCTACTGGCCTATTTCTCTTCCATTGAGTATACAAAAATTGAGCCACACTCTTCAATTGGTAATCGGCTAACTCCACTTTCTCTACCGAAGTCACCCCCATGGCATCAAGTATGGTATAAATCTCCTCCACAAATTCTTGAGGATCCTCACCCACTTTGGAACCAAGAAAATTGGGAGGGTTCATTCTTGCAAAATCCCTCAATCTAGAGGCCGCGGAGTTCATATTAGGGTTCACATGAGTCCCAACATTTCTATTGGCCTGAGCCGTCACCGCTTGAACTTGAGTAGTCAAAGATTGAGCTTGAGTCGTCATAACTTGGGCCAACATTTGAAAAGTCGACCTAACCTCCATGTCCGACATAGCCGAAGGATTAATCAAAACTTGATTATCTTAAGGAGGAGCTTATTCATTCACATTGTCACCCTCCATTCTTCTTGTGTTAGCCCTTCGTATATTCATATCTTAAAGACACAAGAGAAGGATTAGGAGAGGGAATTTTATAGAGTTAAACTCTAAGGCACGACTCAAGAATAATGAAAGAAGTGGAATTTCCTAAACATCTTATAGCCTCTCATTCATAAATGTGGCATGTTTCACACTCATGAACAAGACTCTACTAGACGTGTCTTATGAGACATCATCCTAGAATCATTCTAAACCGTGTGCTCTAATTACCAAGTTTGTCACGACCCAGGGGTACACCCTAGAAGTAACATGGCGTACTAGACCACGAATGCCCTGACACAAGCAACTTAGCATATCATAACATAAAGTAAATAGAAATGATGTGGAAATTTTAGTACTTTATCCATAAAATTGAAGTCTTTTATAAAAGCAAGCGAAAGTATAGACTTGTCTCAATGTAGCCATCTATTACAATCCTTGAATCAAAAATAGGGACATAACCCTTACAACAAACTCCAAAAATGAAATGCTATAAGGGAACTACAAATGACTCATCCATCCTTGAATCATGAGGACTCACCACAATCTAGGAGAATAGTCGATCTAAGCTTTGACCAAATGAAGATCACCTCAAACACCGAACCCTACACCTGTGGAAAATGTAGAAAAATATGGGTTAGTACAAAAATGCACTAAGTATGATAGTCATGCATAAAATCATGAAAACATGCTAAAAGGATATTTTAGTTAAATGCATGCAATTTACTAAGTTCAAACATCCTTTTGAAGACAATGGAGAAGCATAAGTCATAAGCATATTCAACACATATAGACTATCACATCATAATGGAAGCATACAATAAATACCCTCAAAGCGTACTCGTGCAATAGATGAATAAGATACCATAATCCCACCCATACTAAGATAAGATCCCATAATACCACCCATACTAAGTAAAACCTCTTGAGTATCTATAGTTTATATTCATATTCTTGTTCATACTATCATAAAGGGACTATCCTTAACCGACATAGACCATGTAAGCTTAACATGGAATCCAATGTCTACCCCACACCGAAAAGGGGTTGTCCTACTTGCCTAAGGTAGAACCATACTCTAAGTTTAGGTGGATCCACTAGTTAAAGACCTATGTAGGAACATATTTTACGGGATAAGGAGATTGCTTCTAGAAACCCGCCCTCTACTAGCGGAGCAGCTTCCATCTCATGAGAACTCTTCTAGAAACCTGCCCTCTACTAACGGAGAAGCTTCCATCTCATTGTCAATATCCACTCGGTACTAAGAATAATTCCCATTGAGTTCATATTAAGTCTTTGACTTAAGTTCATACTTATGGAAGAATGTCTTGGCACTCAATCCAATATAACTCATACTAAAGCTCATAGATTCGATAGGTGAGACTAGTCTTCCAACCTTAGAATCACTATATGTTACAAACCTTTCACATCATATCATATTTATGCATAAATGTGTACATGAGTATAATAATCCAACAACACAACAAGTAGATTATAATCATATTCATTTTACTCTCAAAGTATTCTACAAGCATATACATAAACCTTATAATCATGCATAATTCTCATGCTTTGCCCTTCAAAGACCATAAATAACATTCAATCAACACATCTAAAATTAATACATTAGACATGGATAATAATATAACTTAATTACTACCATTACTATAAGCATAATCTCATAATACTCTTCTTTCTATAATTCACCCACATCACAAGGTCAATAATTGGGAATATGAGGATTTCATGGATTCTTGGGGAATTTCATCATAAAACTATAATAAATCATTAATTCAATCATAATATCAAGTAATTAAACCAATAGAATTGTTTTTAAAAAGGAATCCATGACTTGGAGTAAAACACTAACTTTTGAGGAAATTACTATCTTTGAAATTGAGTTTGGAGGGACTTCATGGATGAAGATTGTCCATGGATGAAGGACTACCATACCTTATTTATGATTCTCCAAAAAAATTGAGTGAAAGAGCCTTCTTTCTTCAAGCCCTAGCTTCAACCTTCCTCTTCTTCTTCCTTGAGTTCTAGAGAGAGAAATTTTGAGAGAAGATGAACTTTTGGGGTTTTGATTTGGGTGTTGTGAAAATATGACCTAGTTTTGGTGTATTTCTCTTTAAAATGACTTATATATAAAATAAAAATAATATAGTAAAACTAAGAAGAAAGAATGATGATATTTTTCTTTTCACATGTACTTATATTTTTTTTTTGTTACAAAAAAGGATATATAACACATTGCAGTTCTACTCTTAGAATTTGAATCATTCGTCGTAAGTATATGAGCTTGAACCAGATGATGTCCTACTTGATCAGGTGTTTTAAGGTACTTTATCAAGTGTAACAAGGGTGTCCGAAGTAATTTAGGGTCATAAGGGACCTTTAACAATAAGTTAAGCTCAAAGGCTTTCTACCGGCTAAGTTTTTCGCATTAGTTCATGCAAGGGTCAACTTCAAACGGCTATATCTTTCAGCATCTAAAGAACTAAATGACCCATAACCTATCAAATTAAGGATCTATGAGTACTCTTTCCAATTCCACAGACCACTTGTCAATCCGACTCTTGAGCAAAGAGTTATTTGCCTTTTACTTGAGAGACGTCGAATTGGTCGTGCGCTCCACTAGCCCGTAGTATGAACGCATCGCGCCAAGGCAAATTTCTAGAAACCTCTTTATTTTTGAAGTGTACATGCGCTTCGCGTGACCTATAACCATGGGTGCACTGCGCCAATCCAATTTTTCAGCAACCTCTTTATTTTCAAAAATTGGTCGTGCGCTTCGTGCGGTTCGTAGCATGGGAGCACTGTGCCAAGCCAATATTCAAGGGTTTATATATTTAAGATGCTCTATTTATTATATTAAGTCAGTGGGTTATTCTAAAATTCATCTTGAACAACCTAGGGTGTATTTTCTCTCAAATTATCTCCTCTCCTTCATCTCCATTACCAAGGTATGTTCCTCTCATGTATCTAAACTATGTCTAAACAATTTCAATCTCTAATCACAAATTCATAACAAGAGTCTGACATCAAATCTTTCTCCCATATCTAACGAAAACAAGAATTCATCCTAAAGATCAAGAAGGGACTTTTGAGGTTTGTAACATTCTGGAAATTTGTAGACTAAACTAGAGCCTTATGTGAGGTTTTTAGAGTTTGAAGTAAGGGTTAGAGTTGTAAGATGACTTCATGTACCTACAATGAGGGATTTAGGGGTTAAACGTCAAGGTACGACTCCCCAAGGACCAACCAAAGGGGTCCTTGAGGAGGACCCTAAAACAGCCCCTAAATTTTCCCTAAGGCAGTGACCCACGACGGGGACTCACGCCCCGTGGGTCGACCCATACCCCGTAAGAGAGGGTCGTGGATCAAGGCCTTGAAGTCATACTCCAGTACCCCATCCACGAATGACCAGCATGGCCCGTGGACCCACCCACGGTCCGTGGGTCGGGGTCTCGTGGGTTGGGGCAATTTTGGCATTTAGTCGGTTAAGTTGGTGGGTTAAGAAATATTCTAGAATTAGTTTGTGATTAAGTAGGGTCGTTTTATTAGTAATTAGACCACCTATATAAAGCTATTATACCATTAATTATATGATTCCAAATCATTATTTTTAATTCAAAAAAGTGACCCAATTCTCTCCAAGAAATTCTCTCTCTGGAAAACTCAAGAAGAAGAAGAAGGTTCAAGCTAGGTCAAATTCTTCCATTGTTGCAAGATTTGTCAGGGCTTTATAATCAACGTATGATAGATTCTTCATTCTTGGATTCTTTCATCCATGGAGCCCCCTAGATTTCCCCCAATTGTGAAGATGAACCCCAATTATAGCTAGGATTTCTTCTTATGTTGTGGGTAGTGTTGAGTATGAATCCAATTGAGTGGATATTATATGTTTATGATTGTTTTAGTATTGAATCATGATATTATGATGAATTTATATGTTTTCCATGGTTAACCTAGTATAATTGATGAAACTGATATTATGTGAGTTTATGCCATGAAAGGTGAAATTGAAGACTTAGAGATGATCTTCTAAAATAGATGAATTGTATGGTAATTGTTCATGAATATAAACATGTGGACATGAATGGAAGTAGATTATAGTAAATATGATGGATCATGACTAGTAAAGCTTGAACTTGAACCTTTATGATGAATTATGACTAGAATCACCTAATAATGAAGAATGTGATTAGAATGCCTTGAAATCTAGGTATGAATGAAGATGGTAAGAAGTAAAGCTTTGAGAGTAAGGCTTGTAGTTATGAATGATGATGGTTAGGGCTTTGAGGGTAAATCTAATATGTTGAATTAAGAGTGTTTAAATGCATAAAGTGATAGAATCACTAGAATAATGGATTGGTTGTCAAGTACATCCCTCCAAGAGTCATGAATTAAGTAAGAACTTAATAAGCTATCTTGTGGGATGTATGCCTAGAACCAAGTGGATATTGTAATGAGATGGAAGATTTTACCTAGTTGAGTCCGGCTTCCAAGATGGGAACTCTCACAAGTAGAGTCCGGGTTTCCCAAAGTATATCTCATGATATGGAGTCCCTCACAATTTGAGTCCGAGTTTCCTAGTAGAATCTATGTATCCCAACTAAGCTAACAAACCGATTCTACCCTAGGCAAGTAGACCAACCCTTCTCGGTGTGGGTAACATCGGAGGGGATCATGTGAAATCTCATGTGGTCCCATGTCGGTTAAGGCTATTTTCCCAACTAGTACAGATTATTATGGAACTAAGACATATTTGAAGAAGTATCTCAAAGTGTTCCAAGTTAATAATGAACTAAGACATGCTTAAAGAAGCATATCCAAGTGTTCAAACGTATTGAACTTAGATATGCTTGAGTAAGTATTTTATAGTGTTCAAAAGTAAAGAAGAGGGACTAATATGTGCTTAAAGAAGTATCTCCTAGAGTTCCAATGTCTTAAAAAGAGGGACTAGTTTCCAAGTCAAGAAGTATGAGTATGAGGACCAAAAAGTGGTACTTAGCATGGGTAGGATTATGGGGTCTTATTCATGCATTGCACAAGTATGACTTTAGGTTATCCAAGGAAGTGTTCTCTTACATGATGTATGTTTAGATAGGATTGTGCTATAGTTTCCTTCCTTGTTATGTTATGATTGACTAAAGGTGAGAGATTCCCTTGGTTATGAGAAGTAAGTTAAGGATGATATCAAAGATGGTAAGTATGTATGATGGCCTAAGGTGGTACTTAGAATGAGTGGGATTATGGGTTCTTACTCATACATTGCACAAGTATGAGTTGAAGCTACTTATGAAAGTTTAAGACTTGACTAGGTATATGGACTATGTTTATAATGAGAAAAAGGGATACTTAGCTTGGATGGGATTATGGGGTATTATCCATGCCTTGCACAAGTATGCTTTGAGGTTACTTCAAATGGTTCTCTTATGATATGAAGGACTAAGGGTGGAATAATGCTTATATGATGCTTATGTTGGAGACTTTGCTTATGACTATGATATTGTCTCTTGTGCTTATAGTTTATGTTTCATGAAGTATTTCTTATGCTTATGGATTATGTCTTATGTTGACTAACCCATATGATATTATGCTCTTATGATGTTATGCTAGCTATCATATTTAGTACTTTTGTACTAACGCATACTTTGCCTACATTCTCATCAAATGCAGGGTTTGGTGATTTGAGTTCCATTCTTGAGGATAGGTTTCTAGAAGTTCAAGGAGTTTAAGAATTGGTGAGTCCTCATAGCTTTGAGGATAAAGCCACCATTTCCTTTATGTCTTTTATTTAAATGTTTTGAGACTATTGTATGGGTTGTGACCCAAAAGTATTCAAAGTTGTATTAGATGGTTTTGAACAAAGTGTAGTAAGACTTCTGCTTGCTTTTATAAAAGACATAGATTGTATGGATAAAGTTTTTAAAATTTCCGTACTTTTCTATTATCATATGTTATGATATGCTAAGGGATTCTATGAGACCCCTTCGGGGTCAAGTACGCCATGTTACATCTAGGGTGTACCCCTGGGTCATGACAAGGTTCCTCTTCAAAGTTAACATTTCAATTAGAGTAGTTCAATATATGTAAGGCTACTCATAGTGATGGACTAAGTTTGTCCTCACGCCCTCCATCTAAAATTCAGTCAATAAGAGTTAAATCTAGGGTTTTAACCCAAGTTTTCATGAACTTTGAATTGACTTTTATTCCTTGTTATTGAATTCTGATTCTTATCATTGAGATTATGATTCTTCGTGTATTTTAATTCTTAATTGTTGTTCTTGATTAGTTTATCACATGAATTCTATTTAGTTAAGAATTGTTGAAAACTTTTACATAATTACTTTCGTGCATTGACTACTAAATTAAAGTAAGTTCAAGTACTTTAAGTTGCCATTTGAGAAGAGATTTAAGGGAGAAGTACGTTATAAAATGTATGATTTTCACAGTAAAAGCATGATTTGCTTAAGAAAGAATAATCAGTTTGAGAAAGCAGTTTCAGTCAGTTAAAAATAAGGATTAGTATTCCTTAATGAAGTACTTTTGAGTATTAACTCAACACATATATTATTACGAGTATTAATGCACATCTTGGGAGTAGTATTGGGCACCAATTTGGATAAGAGTTAAGATAAATCAAACTCCATAAACTGCACTGCCAGCGTAGATATAATTGTATCATTGGCTCAGGCGACTCCTCGCCCACAATTGATAAAAGCTTAAATATAAATCCATAAGTTCAGTTTTGTTGTCCTTTACTCTGGCAAGGTATCAGATAGCTCTGGTAATGTGTGATAGACATTGTATCATCGCAAGGCTCATAGTGATGATTTTCGGTTAGAGAAACTCCATGAAAAAAGTAAAATATTATTTTAAAAATTGATATGCGTTACTTTATTCAGACACAAAGCTTTACTTGTTTTTATTACATTGCATGTTTTACTTTCAGTCAAGTTATTTTTAGTATTCTTTTAGCTTATATACTATTTAATTTAGCTTTATTATATACCGTACATTCCATGTACTGAACTCTTTTGATGCTGCATTATTTATGATGCAGATATAAGTGCTTAGGATCATTAACAAGTTCTCCATTGAGATCACTACCTCATCAACCTTTGGTGAGACCTCCCTTCTTTCGGGAGACTCCATTCATTATGCTTATCATTATTAGTAGTAGTCAACTAGTACTTTTGAGGTAGTTGTGGGTCTTGTCCTGATACCAGCCTTCAGTTTAGTAGAGGCTTCATGGACAAAGTAAGAGAGTTAGTTTAGTATTTCCTTTAAGAATTTTAACATTTCATTTTCTATGTTCAGTACTTTTTAGCAAGATCATAAGATTTAGATAAGTGTTTGTTTGAATACTCATCACTAAAATTCCGCATGTATGTGTTTTCAAGGGCCGGCCACCTCCTAGGTATAGACTCGGGGAGTGAAAAGTTGGTATTCGATCCCAGAGTTCAAGTGTCCTAGGATGTCTATGAATCTATGTCTAGTAGAGTTCTTCTTATTGGTGTGAAACGCACCACGTCTATAACAGGGATGTTACAGGACATTAGGAAATACTACCCTTATTTCATATTCTAGTTCGTGCGATAGAGTTTAACTCTATGAAATTTCTTCTAACTTATGAATTTATGTATTTCAGATCATACCTCCAAATTGTACCGCCACTCAGAGGAATTCTACAAGTATTTAGGTTCCCGCTCGAACCAATGCAAGCAATCTTCCTCCATCAACTAGGATGCAGACTAAGAATGGAGCTTGCTCGACAAATCAGGGTGAAAGTGTTAGGGCTCAAAATGTCCCTGCTAACACAGTAAGGGTTCCATAAACATATGTTCCTAAGTGTCCCTGTACTACTACTTCAATGAAAGAATTTTGGGGAGCTATTGAGATGCTCACTTAGTTAGTGGCTGCTCAGTTAGGCCGTCAGGGCACCCCAGTCACTAACTCCAATTCCTAAGTGTCGTTAGCTGTGACAAGGATTAGGGATTTCCTTAGGATGAACCCACCCATTTTCATAGGGTCCAAGATAAAGAAAAATCCTTAGAATATCATTAATGGGATATAGAAAATTCTGGAAGTGATGCATGCTACCGAAACTGATGGAGTTGAATTTATCAACTCAAGGATGTAGCACACATCTGGTATGAGAAATGGGAAGCTAGTCATGGTAAGGATGCATATGTGATCATATGGGATGAGTTTGAGGAGGCCTTTCTAGATCATTGATGATTCGAATATTTTGACTCATTTAGGGATTAATATTTAAAGATTTATTGTCCTCAATGCCTATTTTACCCTCCGGTGGAGGAATTAGAGGACTGGTTCCAGAAATCGTAAACAAGCTGGCTGGGGTCTGCCATTAATTAATTAGTTTTCTCAGGGAGGAGGAAAGGGAATGTATGTATGTAATTGTGATGATGAGAGTGTAGTGCAAGGCGTGATTGCTCTGTCATCCTCTGTAACTGATGTTAAAATATTAATTCGTAGCAATGAAGGCAAAAGGTTAGACAAGAGCATTATCAGGCAAAAAGGAGCAAAAAAGCTGAAGAAGTTGAAGGAAAGCAAGGTTGGTACTCGTTGAAGCCACTCGGCGAGTTGCCGAGTCATCGAGTGGACCTTTAGCTCGCCAAAAGTTCCAACAGTCCAGCCCATAGACAATACCAATTTGGTGATCGCATGGGAATTTCAGCGATTCTCCATGTTCGGCGATGCCAATTTATCCCGCCAAAACTTACAGAGTAACTAGTGAAAAGGCAAGCCAAAAAGGTGAGAAGATGAGTACTTGGCGCGTCGCTGATTAGGTTGGAGAGCCTGACCTAGATCGCCTAAGTTACATCAAAGAAAGGATAAAAAGTCAAGCTAAGAAGTTGATGGAAGGGGCGCTCGGCGGTGAAGCCCAACTTACTTCACCGAGTGACTCCAACACTGAAATTCTGGGAACATATAAATGTAATTTTTAAAAGTAGAAAAGGAGTTTCCACATTGTCAAGTTCTGGGTTTTTATTCCTAAACATTCTAAACATTGTTTTTACACTTTTTGAGTAGAGATTTAGGATTTTTTTTATTTTTAGCTTCAATTTGAGTATTTGGAGACTTGTGGATTGTTGCCCAATCTGATGGAAAACATAGTTGGTAACGATTTCTTGTTCTTTATTATGTTTGGCTAAAAACCCCATGTAACACCCCGAAAATTTTATGGCCTAAGTTAGAGCCTCACCTTATGAATAATGACTTAAAAATAGTTAAAATGAGGTTTATAAACCTAATTTAATGTAATTGACTTAATTTGGAAGAGAAAAACCCTAAACGTCAAGAAACGACCAAGACGTCCGAAAACTAGAGAAGAATGTGTCCTAGTGTGTCCTTAGGTTTTGGGCAGGTTTGGGAATGTCGTATGATGGTTTAATCTTGTAAAAAGGTTTAATTTAGGTAAATATATGTTTATAGGGTCAAAATGTTCGAATACGACACCCCGGGACCACCCTAAGGGGCCCCAAGGAGAACCCCAACCTTGCCCAAGCAAGCTGCCAAGGCAGCTTGCAAATTGCTCTTGGAAGGAACAAGGGCGCGTCGCGCACTTGCTCCCTCAAGCAGCAAAAATTTTGTTCGCGACGCGGGCGTGTCGCGGACTCTACTGTCTCGAAATTTAATTCCAAATATCTTCTGGGAACAGCTCCGCGTCGCGGACTTGTTCCGCGACGAAGATTCAAAAATTCAGAAATTAACTTTTATTTCATTAAAGAGTCCAACTAAGTAAGGGGTATTTTAGGTACTTTAGGGGACGTGTATATAATGATTTTTTAGTCAATTTATCTTACTTTTATCACTCAAACACAAAACCCCAAAGATCTAAACCTAAAGTTCCTCCTTCTCTCTACTCTCTCTCTTCCCAAGAACTCCATTGAAGAAGATTGGAGCTTCAAGAAGAAGATCAACTCTCCAAGGTTTCAACTAGAATTTTCGTGGTTAATTCGTCAATAAGGTATGGTTTCTTATCACTCTTGGGATTCCTTTCCCCAAGAGGCCCCTTCAAGATGAATTTCAAAATCTCCAATTCTAGGTTTTAATCCAAAAACGTGGGTCTTCTTTCTAAAGTGAAATTGATGTTATAAAATGAATCTGATTAATTTTATATGAACAATTATGGATGAATTTATGTTGTATTGATGGTTTCTTGAAGAATTCCCCATGAGACCCATGTTCCTCCTTCTTTTCCAAATTCTAACCCTAGTTTGTGTTGGATATTAAGTGAAGGCTATGAAGGGAATATGTCAATTGATTATATTGATGTTGATTATGTTATTACTTCATGAATTAACTTGTATTATGTATTGGCTATGAATTGTTGGGTAATTGAAGTATGAATGTCCCATGGAGGGCAAGAAGGTATGAAGGTTTGTTTTTCTTTGAACTCAA
>JAJOOO010026001.1:0-15704 GCA_029582685.1 Solanum piurae
ATTTTTTTTCAACAATGCCACAAATAATACTAACAGATAAATGATGCTAAGATATTCAAAGTAATGAACAATAAATAATATAAAATAATAATCAAGCAACCAACCCCCCACAAATAGAAACTAAACTAATAGAAAACAACATCATGTCGGTCAATCGTATATCACAAAAATAAATTAAGAATTGGAGAAATAGTACCACAAAAATATAAAAAGTAAATTAAAACAAATCACAATAATATAACCATGGCAAAGCAAAACAAAGAAAACAAGAACTTATGCCTATGCCAAACTGTAAAACAAAACTTAATGGAAAAAAGAGAAAATTAGCCCCAAAACTTAAAATATTCAACAAATAACAGAGGCAAACAAACAAACGGAATAGCTTTTTTTATGGTTACTGGAAAGTTAAACAAAATCAACAATTAGATCTGAAACAGAGAATAAACAAAGTCAAAATGGCACAAGATTAAATACAAAGGATTACCGTTTGCAAGTTGGTGTTATTCCGGCATGGAGCAGGCCGAAATGGCAGGAGGGAGAGAGCTATGTGGTGGAGAGCTCGTGGAATGGTCTGGTTTGCTGTTGTTGTCCATCATCGGAGCTTGGAGCTTCTGGTTCACTGCAATGGGGTCTGGTTCATAGTTGTTTCGTCGACTTGCTCTATCGGAGCTTGGTGGTGTTGCCATGGTCTGATTTCAGCTTATTCGCGGATGGAGCTTGCCAGTTTGGTGGTGGCTACGGAAAATACAGGTTTGTATACCTGCAAAACAAATTAAAAAAATTGTAAAGGGGAAAAGGGAATGAGTCTGTTATGTGTTCGCTGGGAAAGAAAAGGAGGTAATTCGAAGGTTCTTTGGTGTTGGGCGTAGCTGTGGTGGTGTTGAACTGATTAGGTGGTCGGAAAAAGAGAAATAGGTCTTTTTGTTTGGAATTTTTGGTGGGTTTCGACTGGAGATCTGGTTCGTTTCCGGTGGCTGTTTCATCGGAAAAAATGGGAATAAAGATGGTCTAGCTGGGTTGGCGATGAAGGTCTGGTTTGGTGGATTTTGTGTGGATTCCGGTGAGGGTTTTGGTGGGTCTGGTGACTGTTCGGAGAAGAAGATAAATGGGGTTTGCTGGTGGTTTCAGGTGGTTATTTGGATGGTGCTTCCGACGTGGTTGTTGCCGAAGGGGAGAGTGAACAATAGGGTTTTAGGTGGTGGTGGCTAAGGGAGGAAAATGGGGAAAAAAATTAGGGTTTTTCTAGTCGGAAATTGTTTCTCTCAATGTCAAAAATATTACTCACTCCTTTAATTTTTGACCTAATCAATAACTTAAATAGGAAAATAATTATGTAATGGACTCAAATTGTGGGCTTGAGATTGTGACCCAAAATGATCGATTAATTTGTGTATGCAAATTTTATTCGTATTTGAATGAATTTCTAAACTGTGCAAAATATCAAAATGAATATTAACAAATGTAACAAATAAAATGAATATAAAAAAATATAATGACCGTAACTAATGACGTGTAAAAAATGCAATTTTAAAATTAACTGATAATAAATTCTAAATCTTGATAAATAAGGATAGTTATCGATAAATTTATTTAAAATTATAAAAAAATTATTTTGAACAATTAAATAAATAAAACTTAAAAGTTACGAATTTTGAAAATGTTAGGCCAAAATTGGGTGTCAACACTACTAATTTCAAGAATGCTCATCTTAGAGGGTTCATGCGGAACTATGAGCATGAACTATTCAACTCAAGGACTCAAAGATACTTCTCATCTCAAGATTGTTCGGCTTATAATGTTCATGCGGAATTATGGGCATGAACAACTCAACTCATGAAATTCATGGGTAATAGGTAATTGTCCCATGATTAGGATTATAATCTCGAAAGGGTTAGGAATTTGATACTCAAGGCTTAGAACTTGAAGATACTACTCCTTTCAAAGATACTAAACTGATGGAGTTCATATGGAAGTTATAGGCATGAACGACTTGACTCAAGGGTCAAAATATCAATAAGGAACTCAGGTATACGACTTTTCTCATTCTCATACTTACTTCTCAAAACTTAACTCAAATCGATGGTGGATCTCAAAGGATTCACAATTGAACTCAAAGACTTTCTTGAACTCTACTCTTAACTCTCTCTTGAATGTGAATTATGAATTCAAGAGTTATGGTTCATGATATGAAGGATCTCGATAACAATATAGCAATTCGATAATTAGGAATAAAACTTTTAAACGAAACATGAATTCAAGAACTCAAAATCAACTTATCTCAAGAATACTCAAATCTAGGGAAAATATCCTAGATTACTCTTTTATTGATTTGAAAGTAGATGTAGGGCGTGAGGACGAACTATTCCAACAATATGATAGCCTTACATACCTTGAAGAACAAGGTTCTTGAAGAATCTTGAAGAAGAACTTAATTAGAAGCCTTGAAATCCTAGCTTGAAGGTAAACAATCAAGAAAACATTTCTTGAGATTCTTGAATTAGTTTCTCGAAATCTCTATGACCAAGATTTATGATTTTCATTAGTGAAGATGAAAATCTGGTTGTTTTGAGCCTTTTATTAGTCGAGAAATTCGTTTATGGTTTTCTTGGAGGTAAAAAGACAAAAACGACTCTTTTTAATATTTTCCCATCGGCTAATTTGTAAAAGCACTGTATAGGTTACTAAAATAGTCATAACTTTTTACTCAGAAATTGGATTGACGCGAAATTTGTGGCGCTGGAAAGTAGATTCAATTACCTTTAATTGAATAGGTTATGGCTCACGTAACTCTTCATATTCTAAGAGATTTGGTCATTTGAATTTGACCCGAGTAGAATCTTACATCAAAACTTAATCGAAAACTTCAGGAACACTTATCAAGAACTCATCAAGAACTTAAATCCTTAAATTTCAAGAACGAAATTACGCTGAATAAATTATGATTGGCGTGTGGGTGAAAGAACCCAACACTATGGAAGCTTACATACCTCTTAGGGATCAAACCCATGGCGAAAATCCGTAACAAAACTCAAGAACCTCGACGAACGCCTTGATCCTTTCCTCTTTTCTCCTTTTTTCTCTTTTCTTCTTTTTTTGAACTCTCAACTAAAACCCTAGGCGTATATTAGGATTATAAAACTAAACCCAATAGGATTAGACCCTTAAAACCTTACTAAAAACGAAATAATCTTAATGGATAAGGAAAAGACCAAAATACCCCTTACTATTTTCGGATAACTTTCCTTAACTAGACAGCTTGACTTCAAAAGAGCATATCTCACTCATACGACCTCGAAACTTAGCAAACTCGGCGGTGTTGAAAAGATAATTCAACGACATTTCATTTAATACCTTGTAGCCTATGTAACTCATTCTGTACTAAGAGTTATGGTCATTTGAAGTTGACCCAAAACTCATAACTTGCAAAATTTCAGATTTTTCTATTTCTAATTTAGTTCTTTTTGGGAACTCAAGGTGCTATATCTAATGACCTTAACACTTAGGAAATTTTAAATTCCTTGAAAAAATCCTACTCACCATGAAGGATGGTTCAGTCTTAGTTCAAAAATTTTCTGGGTGTTACAATATCTCCCACTTGGGATCATTCATCCTCGAATACCGACTAGACTGGGTATGGAACGGGTTACTCTTACTAAGATCTGAGTCTAATGGTATGCTCTTCCTATATTCAAGCTTAACCCAAATCCTCAGGTTCAGGTTCTAGACCTCTCTATAGGGAATCTTATCCCAAGACTATTACTCTTTACCACCATATTGGGCTCATATCAAGAACCACCTAATGCTTAACAACACCACATTCAAGCTTAGTACTCTAACAACTCCGTTACTAACAGGACCTCTGAAAAGACATCTCTCATACTCTTTGGAACTCATCACTATCTTACTATCAAACAATTAACTTGATTTCTCATCTTGTCATTTCCCCCATAGGTCTAAAGCTGACCTTTGAAAGCTATGGATCTATTCCACATTGACATTTCAATTATGTTATCTAGGCACACATGGAAAATTATAACTTAATTGGAACCTCATCTCAAATTCAAGTTTAATGTCCATTACTAAACCTGAATGTCAATACGATTACTCGCCTACTATGTTATACCTCATTACTTGATCAGTTCTATAACCTTCTAAACATCGTGACCTTCTCAAACAAATTATAAGCATAACTTAGATCTATCACTTTATGAATACTTTTGCTCTTCTATGCGACACTTATACTTGGTCATTACCTACACAATGACACTTCACCACAAACTCATTTCTAGCTACAACACATTCTACCTCCTACGATGGGATCTTCACAACTCATCGCTTCTTAGTCTACCCTTAAGGGAAAACTCTTCATTACTAACTTACTAGGTGCATGACTATAGTAACATAGCTTGTCGAAACACCATCTCATTTAGATTACTAAACCTCTGCATACTTTTCTCTAACTCTGGGCTCTTTCTCTACTACTGGTCATGATATCGTAACTCATGCTACCTTTTAGGGTGAAAATACTACCCAAGCTCTAAGCATACCTCCTCATAAGGATCTCAGCGGAAACAAGCCTTAAAAAAAAGAGTACAACTCGCTTTTAGCTCAAACACACGATTCATATGAATATGAGTGCATTCCTCTTAAACTCAACACTTAACTCACTCATGGGCTTCTCTCAAGCCCCTCTGGAGTCTCATGACTTCCTCAATACTCTTTCTAAGAGAAACTCATCGATAAATGACTGACTTTTCTTTTCAACCACCTCTAGTATGATGGCTAGTCGAAAGAATCTGAGAAAAAAAAGAGTATGAATAAATCTCTATGATATAGACCTATTGCACAATTAAGAGTATGAAAGAAGGGAAATTTTTCTTAAATGTCCATAGTCCCTCATTTATAGAACTGGGGCCCTCACAATCATAAGCAAGATTCGACTTGACACGGCTTCATAGACACCCTAGGACACTTGAACTCTGTGCTCTGATACCAAGTTTTTCACTATCCGAGCCTACACCCTGGACGTGGTCAGCACTCGAGAACTATTGCTGGTCCCCAAGCGAACCTTCATCCTGGCTGACTTCAAGCGGAAGACTAACTTAAGCATGCAAAAGCTTAAAACTGAATAAAATTCAATAAACTCAACTTTTCAAAGCTTTATCTCGAATGAACAACTTAAAATAAAAATAATATATTCTACTCGCCATAAAATAGGCAACTTAAGTCTTTAAAATATTTAATAAAATAAATGATACAGACTTCTCAACTATACTGACTATCTATGAAGCCTTTAACTATTAAAGATGAAAGTTGGGACAAGACCCACGACATCCTGACTAAACTGAAAAGTAAATGAAATTCTCCAAAAACAAGGAGGCTTACCATAGCTAACTCGAACTCCCGGATGTATCAACGAAGCTCCTGTTGATGATCCTGAATACATATGTCTATATCATGAAAAGATGCAGGCCAAATGGCTCAGTACGTGAAATGTGTCACGACCCGAGCCTACACCCTCGACGTGGCCGGCACTTGAAGACCATTGCTGGTCCCCAAGCGAACCCTCATCCTGGCTGACTACAAGCGGAAAACTAACTCAATCATACAAAGCTTAAAAACTGAAATAAAAGTTCACAAAACTTAAATTCAAACTTTAACTCTTTTTATGTTTTCTGGTTTTTGAGTAATCTTTTCACTTCCTTTTATCCATGGGGTAGGTTTTCTATTTTTATTGTGTACTCTTTTTGCTCCTACTTTGTGTTTACATGGTGTAGTAAACCACCAGTGTGTCTTTGTTATTATGTGTGGGTATAATTTTTCTAAGAAGGGCATTCCTAATATATATCTTTATTTGTGAATTCATAACTATATATTTCCTCAATGGTTAATATTTTATCCCATATTTGTAATTTTATATTTCTTGCATTATAGTTTATCATGCTTCCTTCATTATTGAATCTTGTAACTACTATTGGTGTTTTCAATTTTTCCCATTTATCTTCTGGTAAACAGTTATGTTTACACATGTTAGCTTCTGCTCCTGTGTCTATCATTGGGGTGTAGTATCTATTGTAGTATTTTTCTACTATTATTTTCGCAAGTATGTATATTTTCATATTCTTTTCACGTTGTTCTTTTTATTGTTACTTTTTTATTTTTGTATGTGACAGTTAATTGGGTATTTTCTAGGTTATATGGTTTCATTTCTTCTAACCATTTTATCCCTAATATAATGTTTTTATCTCCTTGGTAGATTTTAAATTTTATTATCATCAGTATTCCTTCGATGATCATTTCTTTCTCTACTGTTTCTTCAGCTTTAAATAATTCTTTTGGTAATTCTGAGCTTTTTTGTTCTTTATAACTTATCTCATCCTCTGTGACTAATTCTCGTGTTATGTAATTTTCATCTTGGCCAGTATCTATCATTATGATGTATTTTCTTTGTTCTAATATTTCGGTAATATAATAGTGATTTGGTTCTATTTCTTTTATTTCTACTGATCTCCAAGATGATTGTGGTGTTTCAGAGTTATAGTTTTTAATTCTTTTTGGTGTATTTATTCTATCACTTACTATTTCTAGATCCTCTTCTATGTCTATTTCTTTATAACTATAATCGTTATTATCTATTACTGTGACTATTTGTTCAAATGGATTTTCTATTTTTATCCTATTTATTTTATTTTTTGCCGTAATTTTATGCTTTGTTGTTAATATATAGAGATTTTTACATCTTGTTGTAAATATTTTACTGCCTGGGGCTAATTCTATTCCTGACATCTTCCAATATAATACTAGTGATTTATCAATATTTCTATCATTTATTGCTACTGAATAATTTGCACTAATTATGAATTTAAACTTTTGGTAAATTAAGTTTCCTTTTACTGCACTTATTATACTTTTTTCTATAGGTTCTATTATTCTATCATCTGCTAAATATATTTCTATAGGTGTATCTATTCCTTCTCGGAAACATGCTTTTATTAATATTTCTGTTCCTCCTAGGTGTACATATTTTATTGGTTCTTTAGCCTTTATTGCCTGTATTTCTTTATTTATGATTCTTTTATTTATTATTGGTATTTTTGCTTTACCTTTAGTGTACTTACAGTCAATTATATGTTCTTTTAACTCACTACATAGTATTCTTCCTTTTGTCTTTTAAATATATTTTTTATCATTGGTACTTTAAATATTTTTTCAACACTTAAATCTAATTCTTTTCCTTTAATTTGTTCAAATATATTAATATCAAATATAATTTTTTGTTCTGAAGATTCTTCATTTATATGTTCTTCTTTGTTTATTATTTTTATTTCTTTTTCAGTCATTATTAGTTATACTCAATTCTTCTTCATTTAATTCATTTTCAGATAATTCATATATACTATCGTCACTGTCTAGTTCATAGTCTAGATATTCTAGCTGCATATATTCGTCATTTTCTATTATTATTTCAGCTATTTGTTTTTTCTTGGGATTTCTAGGTAATTTACAATCTTTAGCTATATGTCCTAATTTTCCGCAATTATAACATGTACATTCTGTTATTTTCTTTTTTGGTTTAAATTGTCTTTTATTATTGAAGTTTTTTACGTAATATCTTCTTCATGGTCTCTTAAATTTAAATTGGGATTTAGATTTTTTATATTTACCTTGTTTTCTATTATTTTTATAATAATTATCATTACATCCAAATTGGGGTGCTACTTTATCTTTACAACATGATAAATTTTTTATTATGGATTTTTCCATTTTTATTTCTTCTCTATATTTTTCACATATATCTGAATACCATTTTTGTAAAATTTTTATTCTTGCTTCAAAAGTATCTTGCAAACCTGCTTCATTCCAATCTTTTATTATTTTTGAACTAAATGGTTCGGTAGTTTTGTGAAATATAATCTCCTTATTTCGTTTCCTTCGTCTGTTGTATAAGTTCCTTTATAATAGTATTTTCTAAATACACATGTATATTCACATATTACAGATTGCTAATTTTATCATTAAATTTCTATTTAATTGTTTTTCTCTATTTTGTTCTTCTACTTCCGTAGTTGTACTACTGAATTCATTTCTTATGGTTATTTCATATTTATTTAGTATATCTATTGGTGTCGTTGCTATTTGACCATCTATACTTTTATTACTTCTTAACATGTTTATACTTTCTTCTGTTAGATTTTGTAACCATAGTTTTACAGTTTCAATGAGTGTTCTTTCTATATATCATGGTATTTCTGTCATAGTTATTTTATTATGAATTAATTATTTTGATATATATCCTATCCAAAGTTGAATTGTTTTATTTATATCGGTTACACAATCTAGATCTAAGAAATTACTGTTCTGAGTTGTCGGTGCTGGTGTCCATTTTTTATTTAGTCTTTTATTCCATATGCTGTCATTTCTATCAGATTGTTCATAACTTACTGTATAATATGTTGGGTTTAATATCTTAGGATTTTTAACTCCTGATGTACTAGCTCCTGTACTAGCTTCCTTTTCTTGTTCAATTTCTCCTGCATTTATTTCGTTACTTTTTTCATTTATGTTTGCTATTATTTCTATATATGTTTCACTTATATTTGAACCTTGTTCTGATTAGTTTTCATTTATATCATTTATGTTAAATTCTAGTTCTTCTTCAACTGGTTCTGCTATTTGTAATTTCTCTTTTAATTTTTCTATTTCAGTTTTTAATTTTGTTTCAAGTTCTTTTTTTTTTTGCTTTATAGCATATATTTCTTTTAATGTAGCTAATTCCTTTTCTAAGGCGGTCATTCTATCATTTTTTATTTCTTCGATTTGTTGAATTTCCTGTTTTGCTTGTTGTTTTATTATGCTTATTTTATTTTTCCTATCTATTTCTTCATTCTCTCTTGCTACTCGTACCATAGCTGTTAGGCTATCTTCTAATCTTAATGACTCTTTTTCTATCATTAGGCTTAAAGTATCTCCTATTTTCTTGTATCGTCTGCCTAAATTTGAAAATATTATTTTTATCTTTAATCCTTCTTGGTTCTCGTAAATTTTTTTGTCTATAGAAAATTCTTCTTTATTCATTGTAAATTATGTTTTAATTTATATTCAATTTTATGTACTTGTAGTTCTAAGTTAAATATTGTTTTTCTTTGTGCTAAGATAGATTTTTGGCATACTCCTGCGTATATATTATAATTTAGTCTATCTTGCTTATGTTTTAATTTTTTACGGGTCTTAATTATAGTTCTAATTAATTCTTGTCTGTGACTTTCTATATTTTATTTTTCTCCATAGCTCTGATACCAATTTTCGGGGTGTCCCTGCGATTTTCTATTCATAGTTCATTTTATCATAATAATTTTCCCTATTTCTACTGATATAAAGTTTTTACGAATAGCTCTCGTTGTAGGATGTTGTTCTGGCTTTAGTAGGCTCAATGCCCATTGCCTTATTTCTTCCATATTTGTTGTTCTAACATCTCGACAGTTTCAGTAGATCATAGTTTGTTCCCGTGAATAATAGCTCCAAATTGAATTCTCATTTAAATAATTAGATGTTAGCTCATTTAAAATAGTAGCTAGTCCAATAATTCTTTTTCCTGCGTAGAACTCCGGTATTTCTACTTTTTGTAAATATAATATAATTAAGTTAGAACAATAAAACCTACCTCTAGATCAATTTAAAGTTGATATAATTATTTTCAAAATAGTGTTGTGCTTAATTTGATAAGTTGATATAATAATATTGAAATAGTGTTGTGCTAGCTGCTTCAATATAATGACAATTTGTAGCAAGTGCTTGAAATTAAGGAAGACACTAAAAAAAAAATTTGATCTTTTTTATAAACAGATAACAATATATTTTACATAATACAAGAGATTTGACCGTTTCAGAGACTTCAAAATATTCAATTACAAGAAAATAAAAATAGTGAAAGCTAGGGATTTAAAAGTTAAATATAAGAATAATAATGTGAATTAATATTAATTGTCAGGATATTAATGAGGCAACAAAATAAATAACTATATACTACAATTACCTAAAACTATTTCATTTATCAATTATATTTATTATAATAATCCTCACATTAAATGTCACGCCCCGAGCCTACACCCTGGACGTGGCCGGCACTCGAAGACCATTGCTGGCCCCCAAGCGAACCCTTGGCCTGGCTTTCTTAACTCAGCGGAAACTTAACTCAATGCAAAGAAAGGTTTTAAAACAACTCAGCTGATAAAAACTTGCTAACGAGGCAACTCGAGTCTCAAAATAGAATATTTACATATATACATGCATAAGAGACTCGATACTAACTGACTGACTGTCTAACTGTCTGACTGTCTATGAAGCCTCTATAAATACTGAGATAGATGTTGGGACAGACCCCACAACATCCTAACAAAACAAAAACTAGAAACACAAAGTATTGGAGTCCTCCGGAAAGCAAGGAGGCTCACCACCGACTCTAGAGTGCTCAGCTGGATCAACGACGAGCAGGGTGCTGATCCTGGGTACCTGTGTCTGCATCATAATAAGATGCAGGCCAACTGGCATCAGTACATGGAATGTACGAGTATGCGAGCTGGGAAAAGCTAAACCACAACTTAAGCTTGAAAGGAATTCAAAAGAGAACACTTACCTTGGCTCTGTTCAACTCATGAAAGACTGAACTCAATATATAAAGCAATAAGACACATGCAATAAATAAAGCTTGTAAAACAGTGTAAACCACTTAGTTCGTTAATGATAAAACAATAACAAACTCAACTTTACTTATATAAAATAATATAACTTTAATGGGAGATTCTTTAATCGACAACCACCACTATGAACCCTAGTGATGATACAACGTTTTACCTCACGTTGCCCAAGGACCATCCTATACCTTGCCGTGATATAGGAAGCTAACTTTAACTTAGTGGATCCACTAGCTTAACTTTACGTGATCATCTAAAAAGTATGACCCGTTAAATCCCATGTTGGCCGCATGGTTCTTATGGAGAGTTGAGTTAATATGAACTCGTGTCCCCAACTCGGTGCTCAAGACTACTCCCAAAAAATATACTTTGGCTCATAAGTGCTTTAAACACATCTTTCTTCAATTTGAGATAATTACTCAAAATCTATCCCAAAGGCTCTTTTGGAATCGATGTTCTTTTCTTACTCAAATGTAAAAAAAAACATTTAGAAACTTCTTTGGGAAATACATAGTTCCCTAATAACTTTTGAGAAAAGGACTCGACTTTATGCTCTTGACCTTCACTTGGCATGAAACTTTATACCCTTTATTTGACTTGAAACTCTAAACCCTTTTACTTGACTTGAAACTTGAGTCTTAAAAATGAAGTTAAAACATTCACTAAAGACTCTTGAACAACTTTAAAAAAAAACTCGTTTGACTTGCTTAACTTCTAAGCTTGGCTCTAACTTCACTTGACTTCTAACTTCACTTGACTTGGAAACTAACTCTCCTTGAATTCAATCGGATTATGAATTCAAGGTGTTTGATCACATGTTATAGATGGGTTTGGGATGTTAAGATGTACCTTAAAGTACTGGAAACAACTATAAAACGTAGGTACTTTACCAAGGAACATGTATGAAAGAGTGGGGAATGAAAGGTAAAGGGAAGGATTGGCGTCCTTGACGCTCTAAGAGGCGCGGGGCGCCAGCCCTCAAGCTTCAGAAGGACTGCTGGGCGTTCTGCCAGGTGCTCTCCCCCAAGGGGAAAGTTCAGTGTTCCTTTTTGGGGTGCGCTGGCTGGCGCGACAGCCCAGCCTCTTTCCCCCAATAATCCGACTTTTCCCCTTGTTTCTTTCCAACTCTAAACCCTCTCCACCTCAAAGGTTCCAGCAGCAAACATTTAGAATCATAAAGACCCTTAATATACAATAGATTCAAATCAAAAATCACAGCCGGAAACCTGTACTAAACCAGCAGGAATTTCAACACAACACAACTACAACTTCAACAATCATCACCACAAGATTTCAACAACCACAACTAAATCTCTTCTTGGAATTAAAAACGAGTTGGCGTGTGGGGGTATGAACCAACCAACACTAAGGATCATAAAATCCCTCAGCATACAAGAGATTCAACTCAAAGACACAACCAATTCATGTCCCAAATCAACAAGGGACTTCAACAACACAATTAACAATACCAACAACACAACCAACAACTCCAAACAACACAACCAATCTTTTCTCAATAATAAAACGAGTTTGGTGTGTGGGGGAAAGAATCAACCCATCACTATGAACTCACATACCTAGAAGGGATCACCCCGACGATATCCACGATGATCTCCTTGCTTGATCTTCCCTTTCCCCTCTTCTTCTTCTCTTCTTCTCCTCTTCTTCTCCTCTTCACTCAAAACCCTCACTCTCACTCTTTTAAAATGGGACAGAAATCAGTCCAACACTTAACTATAACCAAAGGAATTGATTAGTTAAAAGACCAAAATGCCCTTAAAATTTCCGGACGGATTTCCTTGCCAACTGCCCAACTTCCAAAGGGCATAACTCACTCATACGAACTCAGAATCGAGAAAACTCAGTGGCGTTGGAAAGATTATCCCACGAGCTTAGCAAACATAACTGGGATTACTCCTAACTCATCCTGAGCTAGGAGTTATGACTGCTCAAAGTTGGCCAAAAAATTCACGTTTTCCACACTAAACCAATTTTTTTCCAGATTCTGAACTTGGCCAAATTTCCAGATTCTGAATTTTTCCAAAAAAAGTGATTAATTCCAATTCTAAGCCTCTTCATAGATGTTTCAAATTGCTGGATTTTACATTAAATAAGGTTAAAGGTTATTCTATTTTCAACCCAAAATTTTCTTTCAAAATTTAATAGTACATGATCCCCACATTTAATACACATTTGACATGAAAATGATTTTCAGAAGAAATCAAGTTGATTTTTTGTTTTTTGTTTTGCTCTTTTATTTAAAAATAGATTCAAAATTTAAAATTTAGAAATTCATACATCGGCCTTAAAATAATATTACTAAAGAAAATGTTCATAAATTGTGACACAAATGAAGAGCTTATGTGTTTCTCATTAAATAAATGAGTGTGTCCTTCCTGATCCTTTTTATTTTTAATAGATCAAATGTAGTTCTATTTTCTACATGTTTTGACAAGACATAGTAGGTTTTTTTTTTCATAAATTAACATGAGAGTTTGATGTTAGGAGTGAACTTGGTACAGTATTAAAAACATCCAGTCTGGTAATTTGTTTTTTAAAAATATTATATTATCATCATATTAAATTAATTTGGTATGATTTGATATTTTAACATTTAATTTTATTATTTTGTGGTACAGTAAATTAGTAATTATAGTTTAACCAACTTCAACTTATATGAAATAATATAATAGAGAATTATGACTTGGATCTCAAAAAATGTATGTCAATTATATCACACTAGCACCTTAGACATGTAGAAATGTTTTTTTTTTTATAAAGTACAATCAATTTTCTTTGTTAATCAATCACCTCAAAAAGATATTTCAATCAAGATAAAGTACGTTATACGTAATCAAAGTTCCAACGTCTAAATAATTAATTTTGTATTATACATATAACTATATACTTCAATACAATTTTATACTTTCTTTTCAAATCAAATTCTGCTATGAATAATATTATGTCTTTGAATTGAAATTAGATTATGTCTATCGTAGGAATTACAGTTGAAGAAAGAGGGATGAAACACCCCACTGAGATTACCTCATCAGTAGATGAACAAATTCCACAACATCTTCAAACTGAAAAAGATGAGGTCTCTCTCTTAACTATATATATATAAGAGATCGTAATGTTTTTTTAGAGTATTTCATTTCATGTAATTTTAGGTCTACATCATGATCCGAACACATTCACTAACCATAGTTTTACACTTTTTGGATATTTTATTTGAGTCAGGTCCGGAGGGGTAAAGAAAATGGGTGGAGTAATTTTTTGAAGTCATGTTTTATTTTTGAAATTTAAAAAAAAAAAAAATTAGAATTTTTTATTTTTTTAAAACTCAACTTGTTAACAAAAAAAATAAATATGCATTATTAAATGACGAAATTATATATACACTAGAGATATATCCAATCTAGATCTCAAAATTGACATGCATATAATTGCATAGTGTTTCTAATAAACATTTTAAAATTTTCCGTTACAGATAGAAGAAGAGAGAAAAGGGTATCATATAATCGACATAGAGGTAAGAATTGATGAAATGATTAAGGATTTAGACAATTCGTCTATTAAATCGCATATCATATTCAAAGTAAATGTGTCGCTACGTAAATCAAATCCATCTGCTTATACATCAAAGATGGTCTCTATTGGTCCTTACCATAGGAAAAATTCTCAACTTGGTCCAATGGAAAAGTACAAATTATTGTACCTACAACGATTTTTTCTACGAAAAAATGGATTTGATATGAAAAGTTGCATCAATGAATTGGAGAAACTGAAGGAGGAAGCACTGAAGTGTTATGAAGATATAGAAGAGCTTCGTAATAATGGTCAATTTTGTCAAATGTTATTGCTCGATGGTTGTTTTGTGGTTGAGTTTATTCGAGAGTGTTGTGACATTTGTCTTAAAGGAAAAGAAGATATTATCAAATTTGGTGGTTACATTTGTCATCAAATATTCCGAGACTTGATGTTACTAGAAAACCAACTTCCTTTCTTTGTCCTCAACAAGCTTCATTCCATGACAAAGCAAGTTAACGAATCATCATTATTGATACTGGTGAATGCTTCAATTGTCTTTTTTGTTGACTTGCCAAACATGATCAGTGAATCCTTTAAAAGCACAGAAAATAGTAATATCAAACATTTACTTCATGCCGTTCACATTGCTTCATGTCATGGCAAGAATCCCACGAAAGATTTAAACAATGAAATAACGCGAAATAAGGTCATGCCAAATGCAACCGAGCTTTCCCAAGCTGGAGTTGGCTTCGTTAAAGCTGGATTACCTGACAAACTTGGGGATAAAACAAGTTTATTTGATAGTATTAAGTTTGAGAATGGATTGATGACAATCCCTTGTTTCCGAGTATATGATGGCACAGAAACCATCTTGCGAAATCTCATTGCTTTTGAGCAACAATCATCTGATGTACAATATAAGTATTTCACTGATTTTGCAGCTTTCATGGATCATCTTATCGACTTAGAAAAAGATGTGTGTTTGCTTCGCCAGAAAAGAATCATAGAGAACTGGATGGGAGAGGACAAAGAAGTGGCTAGCCCCTTCAACAAAAATGGAAATGGGGTCGCAACGTTTTCTGACTTTTATTACAAAGAAGAATGCTTAAAAGCATCTGAGCATTGTGAAAAAAGATGGAACAAAACGAAGGCAAGTTTGAGGCACAATTTTTTAATAGTCCTTGGAAAGGAGCTTCAACTGTGGCAGCCATCATACTCCTCTTACTCACAGCTACACAAACTGTTCTAGCTTTCATAAGTGTTTTTAAGTAGTTGCTTTAATTATGTGTCATTGTTGGTTTGTTAAGTCAATCCTCCACTACTCCATATATATAATATATTTAATTTTGTGTTTTATGGGATTAATATTGTATCCTAGTTGTATTGATGGATTATAGATGAAGAGTTTGGGGGGGGGGGGGGGGCATAGAATGTGCTCCATCTTTAATTAAATGGGATAATTAACTATACAGATCATAAGAC